>LUGF01053306.1:290728-320592 GCA_001625245.1 Calycopis cecrops
ATCGCTTGTATTGCATCTGTTGTTGACTTAGATGGTCGGAATCCAAACTGATTTGGAGATATCGCTGTGATGGTTTGAATGCGCTTGTTCAGTATTCAGTATCAATTACGATCGATTGGTACTAAGAAAAATTACAGCACTTGTAAACTTCCTTATCCCATTGCTTTCATTTAATCTACTATTAAAGAATCACGTCGTTTGATTGGGGTGGAGAGTGGAAGATAACCATTATTATAGGGCCGAGGTGCGCTTCTGCCGGCAAATTTTGTTAAACATTGTCATCAATACGTAGGTGCTTACTTGATATTGCTGCTTTGGTGATCTAATATTAAATACAATAATATTCATTTCTCAAATAGTCAACTACAGATTCTCCATCTTAAATTCGACAATCAAAGAACACTATAATACGATTGCCATCACCAAATTTTCTTGGATCTGAGAATTAGTCGTAAAGTAAATTTCAATTTTTATCCCGATATTGTCACGAAATACAAAATTACGCGGATGTACCTACAGGCCCAGCTAGTATAGTTTATTATTATTCTATTCGATCGATTTATGGAGATAATATACTAGCTTGTACAAAATACCTATTTCTCAGCTCAAGCTAGTCATTGAATAAAACTAGAGCAAAAACATCTGAGCTAAATGTGATTTTTTCTACTGTAAACAGCTTTTTCGGTTGTGGAATTACAATTAGACTACGCTTCATTTATATCTTAATAAAGCTTATTAGACATGTTTATTTTTCTTAGTGTAAGGGGGCAAACGAGGATTCTGAGACGTTTTCATGACTACCGACTCCCATGGACATTCGCATAGAGGTTATACAGTTGCGTTGCCCTCCTTCCTCCTCCTACCTCCGTGGTCCAGCGGCTACATACACTCCGCAGGAAACGTAACAGCACAGCTGTCTCTACGCCGGTCTCGTGTAAGCGAGAGGTACCTCCCCGGTCGTGAGGCCCAACGGCTACATGCATGCATGCATGCAGCATGGCACTACCTTTGTGAATCCCGCATTCCAAGTGTCATGTTCAAAGTGTCTGCGTACGCGTAGTACCTAGAAGTGTATGCGGATGTGCTGTGTTTTTATTATTTGTTTATAAATACTGAAACATAAACATAGTAAGTGCTCACGTAGAGGAAATGTGAACATTATGAGTTGACAGTCGTAGTGAAAGAGTCCGCCATTCATTTATTAGTTCTGTCATCTCGTACACTTAATAGTATACTATTACATTGCAGCTTATTTTATGTTTATGTAAATGACGTAAATAAAGTTTGTTTCACTTTTCTTTTATATGGATACAGTAAGGTTTGAGGTTGACCATAAACTAGTATGTTCATGATATAATATACATAGATTGAATGTGTAGCAGGTACCTATAGTACCGCACAATATGAAATTTGATATTGTTTTTCTTGAAAATTTGAACACAAAATAACTGACATTAGAAATTGCACGGAAGCTCCTACAGAATAGCTAAAGTATATCTTCTAATTTAATATTGTTTCTTGTCTGAGTTTTTTTTTAATGTTAAACTGATCAAATGAAAAAAAAACCAGTACGTAAGTGATTTTAAGTAGCCGACAAGAAAACACAGGCGCAGTGAATCTCACATAGCATACATTATTATTATTGACTGATTGATTATACACAATTTATAACCCAATCATTCAACAACTTTCCAAATTCTAGTTAGGTATATAAAATTTATTAGTATTGTGTCTAGATGTCAACTAAAGCAGGTAAGTAGTTGTTATCTTCTATTTTTGACACACGAGGATAATGTTATTTGGAAAAAATTTATTTATAAGGGTGAAAGTTTTGTCTGCCATAAATACATCATGGCCGACACATTTCACGATAAAACGCCGTCACGGGAGTCCCGTGCTACCCTCAGTACATTTTGTACCAAATAAAACTAACTCGTAATTTAATCGCGCCACAGCGTTTTTACCTTCGAGGTGCTTAAAATATAAGAATTCTTTAAATGCATTATTGTTGTAGATTTTGCTGTATTTTGCAATTCTATTTTAAATAGCACCTCGTGTTATATTTCAAATTTAATACGAGGTGCTATTAAATTTTTATATTAATATCATAAATCGTAACACCTTTCGGTGCGTCTGTCATTTTAATATTTAAATGTAGATGTGAAAAATTTGCCAGCAAACTTAATATTTTTTGTGGAAAAATAAATTTAAAAAGATTTTGTTAAATTGAAGTCATTAATGTAGTAAATCCTATGCTAATAAACGCGAAAGTTTTTATGTGTGATTGTCATATCACATCAAAACTGTAAGGATATGGATTAAAATTTGACGCAAATTACAATCTGGAATAAAATAAAAATGATTTCACGCCTAAAGTAGCTGAAACCACGAGCGCAGCCAGTGTCAATATGTTATAACGCCAAGAACAAGGCACGCCATATTGTTTTGTGCATAAAGTTAGTTTTCGTCGTATTTGTATGCAATGTTGGCAGTTGGTATCTAATCTCTACAGGCCTTGAGTCCGTTGTATGTCAACCGACGGTCATTCGCCCGCTCGCCGTGCCTGTTTCTATTTTTACCCGTCGTTTGTTTGATATTTATTACAATCCAACGCCTGTTGCAGTAAGTACTTTTTTATCGTCGCGACGATTGAATAATCGTCCAGTTCGCCATTTTGGTAACGAAATATTTAAAAACAGAACACCATTTTGTTTTTTTTGACATATAAAAACTATATCTAAACTATGTTTGTTATTCAAATTTTAGGTGACTCTAAAAACTCCTAGACAATACTTGTGTGAAATAAATAATTTGGAACAACTTTACATAGAAAATTTTACAAAAAGAATGCCATCTAAATTTGAAAATAAAAAAAAAACGTCTGATCCTGGCTGTTATTAAAAATGTACAAACTTTTTTTTATTTTGAAAATGGAAGATAATGTATCATCCACGCCAGACAATCACGCGAAAGTTTGGAACAGCATTACTCCGCTGGAGTCGTGTCTCGGCTACATCGCGTGACAGTAGCTAGTTTGTGCACCACTAGGGGAAACTTCATAATTCTCCATTCCCATGTATAATTTTGATTCTTACCGTGGCATTTACTGTTTCTACTCTTTTATGAACACGGTGACGATGTTTAGCCTTCGTTTAAGGCAAAGAATAATGTGTGGTTTAAAACATTTTGTTATTCTATTAGTTGAATTCTACCCGTTTCTGTAGCATAATCGTAATAAAATATAGCAAACAGGTTAAGGCAAATCATTTTTTTTATTTAATTAAACACTTATACAATAACTTATAATTTTGTATAAATCAGGTGTAATCAGGTGTAAGGCTACATACCTATATGTTTAAATTTCATTAAAATCTAATATATAAAATTCTCGTGTCACAGTTTTCGTTGCCATACTCCTCCGAAACGGCTTGACCGATTCTCATGAAATTTTATGAGCATATTGAGTAGATCTGAGAATCGGCCAACATCTATTTTTCATCCCGATATTCCCACGGGATGGAAAGTTACGCGGGTGAAACCGCGGGGCGCACCCAGTCTGCTAAATAAGATTACCTCGGCCTAAATATGCCACAAGACATGATACTACATAATATTTTTTTGATAAGAGGTCCGGTGCATTGCAGCCGATATGGGCCGGCATGACTGGGGAGCTACCTCTGGCTTGAACGATATCGGTGTGTAAGTATCCCGCGGCCCATTGAGAAGGGAGAGGGATGGGCAACGCATCTGTATAAGGTCTATAGGCGTCAATAGTAATTATGCATTTACTGAATTGCGTATATTTTATTATGCATTACGCATATGGGTTAGAAGGTGGAACCTTCCTAATATTACTACATTATATTTATATTATTACATCACTAGGTACGGTAGTGTAACAGGTATTATGGTGTCAAGGGTGCGAAACGGTAATTAAAGTACAATAAAAAAAAACTAAAGATATATTACCAATTCTTTATCGCAGCTATAAATTAATCTACAATCTTACATTAAGTACCTAGTAGCTAAGTACTAAGCTTACTATATTTCTTATAAAACAATGTCGATTTAATCTGTCGTCCGTTACTTTATAAATTATAAGCATTAACAACATAAATTAACAAGGTACTTGAAAATGTTTCGTGATCAATAATCGACATCCAAAAGCACGTTCTCACAGCGGGTGCCATTATTCGTGACCGCTCCTGTATATGGCAGGCTGTCAACCAGGTTGCATAAGCTCCTTACCTGATGACAACCATATTATATAACATTTTTTGCACATGCTTATTTTCTTAAATATAAAGAGCATTTACTTTGCATTTTGTTGTATTTTTGCATTGTTTTGTGTGTGCGTTTGCAAAGTGTCCACGGAGTGACTATGCAATGATAACAAAAAAATGATCCTAGTGTCTTCTCGCTCACTCATACAGCAAATTGTAACCATGGCTACAACCATTCGCTCAATGACACCATTTTAATTTGGCTATTGTTTCGCAAATAGTGAAAATAATTTATAATACTGTTTTTACGCACGAAATGTGATTTCCTTGAATAGGTTTATTGTATTTCTTGAATTATGAAAACACTTTCAGAACGCCCAGAAAGGTATTTTTGAAGGTAAATTAACCTAATTAACAAAATCTAAGATGTGAATGTAACGTGCACCGCTCACTACTTTCGACAAGCGACTAACACGGGAAGAGTGAACTCACTCTTCCCAACGATAACACATTTTCGGCCGCTTTAGGCACGGTGAGGGCGCATCTAACGATTTAAACCTATGATTCTCGCAACAAAGTACGGTTTATATAGGGATCTTGCAATAAACATACAACATAACATTGCAATAAACATTTGAGCCGAATGTGGAGTGTCCCAATGTTAAATACTGACAAAGAATGACAATGTCATATTGGCATTTAAATATTGAAATTATATTTCGGAAATATTATGTATGTACAATGTTCACATTTAAGCCACTGGTTAGCGTTGCAGTCTAGAAGCTTGTTCCCTATAGCATACTCTTCTCACACTTGGTATTTTACTATATTCCAATGTCTACTATTTTCATTATCAAGTCCCGAAGAATGTCTTATCTGTCAACCCACGATTTCCTCTAAACGGTTTCAGATATAGCTGACTTAAAATTTTGATTATAGAAATACGACTCCTAAGATAAACTTGTTTTGATCCCACTTCCTATCCCACGTGATGCCACCACAACGCTTATCGCGCGTCACACCGTCATTTTAATAACATATTATATGTGTATATGACAAAAAATAACAGATTAAATCTTTATTATTCTTGAAAATATAGCTACTATAAAACAGCGGTTAAGTGTTCCTCAACCAATTATGATGGTTTTTCTAGATGTGTGGGAATTGTTGATGGAAACTTATAAACTAAAAACCTTTATTACTAAATCTAACGGTAAAAAACAGCTGTTCGCCAGATACATCATCATCAAGTTTGAAATTGCAAATTACCAAAGTCGACAGTCAGCTTCGTTGAATTGTACGACAGAAAGTGGTAGCACCAGTCTTATGAGCCTCGTCATATTTCATACATACATATATGCATGTACATGTCATATATACATAGTTTTATGATAACATTTGGGATGGCTTTTTATAGTATATACTATATGTAAAGGGGCAAACGAGCAGTTGGAGCTATTTTCATTACTACCGACGCACATAGGTAGATTTTGCCTATTTAGGCGGCCAAAAGTGTTTTTTTTTAAGTCAACGTAACTATAAAACTTTGACTTTTACTTTAAGAAGACACTTTTAGGAACAATACCCCAACCCTTACCTTCCGTTATCGGGGTGTCTACCCTGTCTAACAGGTAGTCGAAATTCGATCGTCGCTCCTGGTGTACGTAACAGTTTTCGACGCTCTCTGTGCAACGTTTTTACAAAGCGAATACTTTTTTTTTTAAGTAAATTGTGATAGTAAAAGTGATGGATATTCAAGAGTCAGGTAAGTGTTATTGAATTACCATAAATACGTAGCTTTTACTGCAGGTTGAATATAGTTTTAAATCATCTATATGTCACAAGTTTTTCGCACAAATTTTTTACTAATTTTACATTTAAAAAGCTTTTTACAATATATCAGTGTCCGTCCCAGCTAAAATTTTATTTTGAATCTAAACACCACAGTCTCATTGTTATATAAAAGTTGAAAACTGCCGCCGAATCCCGCCTATTTGGAACAAAATAAAAATCAAAAATGTTAAGTCAAAATCGAAAAAAACTCTATTTAAATACATTTTTTTTAAAACATGGTTTTTATTGTTGTAGGGTCATCGAGTGGATCTGGCGTCAAAGTAGTAACGAGGAAATATTTATTTGACCTAATGCAAATGCAAAACTTGGATACTTTTGATGAGAAATTGGACTATCTGGAGAGTCATCTGCTAGAGTGCTATGGAGGTACCGAAGACAATATAAAAGCTTTAAAGCATAAATTATCTTATTTAAAATCACAATTAAAACAACGGTGGTTGAAAGCACACAAAACTCTTACAATATTCCAGAAAAATAATAATTTATGGTTAGAAGGCACCTTTGAAATACCTTTCAAAAAGTCTCATCACCTAGGTCGACCAAGTAAATTGTTTGCCGACTCGAGTGAGCGAAGCAAAAGAAGAAAAACTGAGGAATTACGTTCTTCTGTAGATCCGGAAGTCATAGTACATGCTGCGCAAGTGATTTTGCAATCAGATGGAAAAAGAAGTGCTTCGAAAGTGCTAAAAGACATTACGAATTCTCCGAAAAAAGCTAGTGAATATAGAAACGCTTTAGACACAGCAAAGTTATATATAGATCTATATGGGTGGCACCCTATGACGCCGACAATGCACAAAATTTTAATTCACGGCCAAAGCATTATCCAACATGCATTGTTGCCGATTGGCCAGTTATCGGAAGAAGCGGCAGAAGCGCGAAATAAACACTTTCGATCGTACAGACAAAATTACGCACGAAAATTTTCACGAAAAGAGTGCCTTGATATATATTTAAGGTTATTATTAACATCAGATCCCCTGTTAAGTTCGATGAGGCCTCCGGTTAAAAAGCCATCACAAAAAGCATTTTTAAGCGAAACAATTGCTTTGCTTATGCCTGCTGACCCCAATGAACATGATATCTCGATGTGTGAGCTTTCTTTTTCAGGATAAATAAATATTTTTCTTTTTCCGAAAAAATAAGTATTGTTTTTCTTCGAAAAAATAAAGTACATAAACATATATTATATATCTTTTAAATTTTAAAATGATTTTAAGGTGGATAAAAAGTGTCAAAATTACTGTTGTATTAATTAGGATTTTTGTTTATTATTTATATAATATATTTCTATGTTTTTACAGTGTTATTGTACTTATGTAATTAAAATAATGTATAATATAAAAAAGGATTTTTTTATTAATTTTATACACTATTTAGAAGCGTTTATCACAAAAAAATCTTTTTGGCCGCCTAAATAGGCAAAATCTACCTATGTGCGACGCCCATAGAACATTCGCATAGAGGTTATACAGCTGCCACCTCAATGGTCCACCGGCTACTTACACACCGCACGAAACGTGACAGCACAGCTATCACTTAACGCCGGTTTCGTGTTAGCGAGAGGCACCTCCCCGGTCGTGCCCTATTCGGCTGCATGCAGCCATGGAACGTGACTCAACCCCTTACTGACAGTCCTGTGTGAAATGAATCCTAACATTTTGTAATATCCGCATTAGAAAGCTAAAATGATGTGTATATATGTTCATAAAATTGATATTTCCCCGGCTGTAAAACCTACTAACATCGACTACTTATTAGACAAGGGTTTCCCAACCTTTTCGTGGCCAGGGACCACTTTAATTCTCGATAGCAGGAACCACAGCTTAGGTATAATAAAAATATCTCTCTTCAGACTAACAGCATGGTCATCAACGGCCCGCTAATTTTAAAATCATTCGCGGATATTTTGGCCTCTGCGGACCACTGCTTGGAAACCATTGTATTGACGGACGATACACGCCGATAAAAATTTCACGAATGTGGCATTTAGCCAACATGTTTGACCGAGTGATGGACGGCTTAATGTTTGTGAATATCAAAACAGATGTACTCCGTAGAATCATAGTCGAAGTATTCACTAAGCCGAATACAGCCTAACCCAAAGTTACGCGGTAGGTGGGACCGACCTGTAACCGCGTAAGTCGGAGTATTAATGTATAAGTATATGTAGTATGTATACAAAATAGTATTTACTTTTACTACTAATTAGGTTTTTATGGTAAACTTTGATTATAGAAGACATTAATAGCTATTTAGACATTTTAATTATATATGATGAAATAAAGATGAGATTTAAAAACCGCGTAAGTCGGGGTATTAGTTATTACTGTATATGAAAATGAAACCCATAAAAAGGATAAGTCACGGCTATTTTTGTGAATTATCTCTGTGACTACAAAGAGATAATTCACAAAAGTAACCGTGACATAATTTTGTTCGCATATTGACATAAATAATAACCTTATCGGTATTTGTCATAATGGTCCTTTTGTTGAATGTAAAAATATCTACAGCGACGAGATAAATTAAAACATATTGAATCACTTTATCGTTTTTCAAATAAAAGTTCATTCTTTCTCGTTAGGGAATTCGATAGGTAAATATAGATACGCCTTTTATTACTCTACTAGCTGTGCCCCGCGGTTTCAACCGCGAAATCCATATAAACTTCAACACCCTATTTCACCCCCTTTGGGGTTGAATTTCTAAAAATAGCGGATGCCTACGTCGTAACATCTACCTGGATGCCAAATTTCAGCTTGATCCGTCCAGTGGTTTGGACTGTGCGTTGATACCTGGCTATATCACGTTTGAGTTTTATACATATAGATAGTTTTCCCACATACATTCTAATCTCAAAATGCTAAGTTATTATTAAAGACATTGTAACTAGCATATCTATTATTCTAACTTATTTGTGAACTTAACAGTATGCTTGTTTAAAACGTTAAGTAAACGCAATCAAAGTGGCTTATGTTTAGAATATATAACAATATAGAGTTTATATAATTGTAGAAGTTTAATGATCGCAGAGAATCAGATAGATAAATATAGATATATATTACTCTAGTTTTTCCAAGTACATTCAAATGTCATATGTTATTATTAAAGCCTGTCCATATCTTAAATAGATATGCTTAGTTATATTTGTGAACAATGCTATGACGTTAAGTAAATGCTTATGCGGTGCTTGTTTATAAGTCAGAAATGGCGACTTATATTTACAATTATAGAATTATACAGCTGGTGGAGATGCGGCCGCCGCGCGGTCTTCCATGTAACTAAATCCAGTGGAGCTCGCGCCGATATCCGATCCTCCGTTCAAGGCTTCCCATATGGATTAGCAGCGTGTTTTTATTTTAAATCGTCTTGCCCGCCGTGCCCGCAATGAGATAATAGCTTTATCATTTTGGCTTCGACTCCAATTCCAATTGAAAGCTTCAAACACGATAAATTGCTTTTTTTTTATAAACGTTCCATTTTGTTCTGTTGGTAATTGTTTTTTGCTTTATATTTTTATTGGTTTTGTTGATTGGTACACTGCTGTCGGTTCCCCGTGAAATTGACTAATGCTTTATTTTGTTGTTCTATTACCTGCTTCGTTAACAGATAACCGTTTTATGTCGTTAATGCTGGACTCTCAAGTCTCAATGTAATTTATAGTGTACGGTAATTATGAGCCAATATTGTAATAAAAATTTAACTTACTTACTTTAACTGATTTTATCGCGGTCGTAAGCCAATACCTTTGAAATGGTTAGAAAATGGTTTCTCGCTATGATATATTAAAAAATGTATGTTTGGCTGTTTGTTAATATGAGAAGAAACCAGAACTCAAGCCTAGTTGAAATTCTAAATTTAGTTGTAGTAAATATATTTTGGTATTGTATCTCTACATCGCGTAGAACATAGGAAGTGAATCTAATATGGTATGTTGCAAGTGATAGATGTAAAAAAATGCAATTTCATAAAAATCACCGACAAATGTGAGTCATGTTACGATTTTCTAAACTTACAGTAAATGGCAAGAAATCAGAAAGTAGTAAGTTAATAGATACAATAGGGCTAGATGCTTGGGCCCGTGCAACAACTTTCTTGCGAGAGAAAAACTTGCAGTCCACCGATAGCATGACGTGACCAGTTCATATCGATCGTTTCGTAAGAGATATCTGAACGTAATTACTCCATTATATGTGATATACGTATGGCGTATCTCATGCTTAGTGTGGTCAAAATTATGGTGCAACGGCTCTTTGGCTATTTCTTTAAACGTACGTTTTCGACACCGCCCATAGCCATTAGCTCTATAAATGGTGTAAAGTTTGCCAAACGAGTAGTCTGGTTTCAATTTGTGTGCTTGTGAACAAGTTTTTGCGGAGTTATTGCAAGTACACTTGCAGAATTTTAAATCCTTACATGGGTATAGCGCGGAGCCGGTTTTTTGTGGGCATATTGAATTGAATGCAATCTCAGTAAGCTGGACTCTTCTGCATATACGTTGAGCTCTATTCGACTATACTGCAATGTTCACTAGCTGTGCCGTCGGTTTCACCCGTGTAAAATCTATTGTAAGAGATTGATAATGAATTATTGGTATAAAAAGTGTGTTTACATTTCGGATTGTAATTTAAATCTATCTGATTTCAACCAAATCTGTTCAGTAAATTTTGCGTGAAAAAATAACATATGTATGTATATAACCTTTACATTTATAATATTAGTAGAATTTATAGCTTATAGCCAGTATTTTATTAAATTGCATGTTGGGCGAAAAGACCAATTTCTGCAACTACCAACACCTATGAGATCTACACAACCAGTGCAGGGGTTATACCATCTGCGTATTGATGGTTCATCTGGATTCTATAAATATTGAAAGGCTCCAATAACGATAAACGAGTTCTTATAGGGAACTGCTGTAAAGATGTGATGTTTTGTCGATACTTCGGGTTTTCGCCGGTCATTTTGGCCTGATTTTATCACAATAAACCAGCTACGAAACCTGCATTTTTATAATTCTATACTATCTTAATAATATTATAATAATGTGAAAGTTTGTATGTTTGTTTGTTTGTTTGTTACTACTTCACGCAAAAACTGCTGAACCGATTTTTTTGAAATTTTGCACACACATAGAGAGTAACTTGGATTAACACAGGATAGTTTCTATCCCGAAAAAATGCTCCTGTGGGATGCTATGGGATGATTTTCCACGGAATCGAAATTTACGCGGGGAAACTGCGGGGCGCAGCTAGTATTAAATATAAATAACCAGGAGTATTTGCGAATATTGCTCTAGAAACTACTCTACTACTATTACACTTTCTATACATATAATAATAAAGTTATCTTGTACATATCACTGATATCGTGTATGCAAAATTTAATGATGATTACTTGCGTAGATACGTCGTGAAAGCGTAACAACTGCTTTCGTATTCACAATGCTAATTAGGATATTTTCCTCCGATATTTCATAAACATCGATAAAACTAATTACACACTCGACACGTTGTATTTGAGGCGCTTGTTATATACAAATGCTACAAATTGTTGTAAACAAGTTCCATGATAAAACTACAATCATTGGAGCAAGTCTGATAAGTTCAATTGTTTTATTCATGTTTTTAATTTGTAAACAAATTAAAACAATATGTTTTCTATGAAACAATGTAAGTTATCGCGTGTACTAGAAACTAGAGCGGTCGTTGATCCCAGCAGATATCTCGATAAACGATAAACGCCGATTTGAGTTGGAGCCAAAATTTTGGTCAAGATCGTCGGGCCTGGGTCTCGGCGATCGTTGAAACAATTGATCACTACTGATTGTGAGAATTGAAACTGTTCTCAGAAATCTGTATGTGCAGTTTGAGCATCACCACATGTCCGTATTTAGCTGACGTGGAATCGTTGTGGATCTGCTAAATATGGACCGGTAATAAAGATCCAAAGATGGTATGGAGGTTAGGAATTACTATAACCCAAGATTTTGTCAAATACTTAGATGTGTTTGAAAAATTGGATTGGATGGGCTTAGATTAAAAATAGGTTTCCTATTTATCATTTAATTAAATATAAAATCATAAATGTTACAATTCTACTGCAACTTTTTTATATTCTTAAAAAAAAAGACGACAAATGTCTCTCACTGACTTCTCACTCAATACCAGTATTTTTGTATGACTATTAGAAATATTTGAAGGTTCAAAGAGATCGGGGTTAAGGACGGCAACTTTGCTTCTATTGTAGTCGCTCATTATCCGATGGTATAACAGCTTCGCCTCCTACTGTAAAAAAACATAGTTAGGTTGGTTATGTAACACATAATCGCTACAACTTGATGGGTAGTAACCCTGAAGTCGGGCGTGAGGTCGACGCTCGCGCACGCCCTACTTACAGTACACCGCGCGACGCTTGCAAATCTCTAATGCGGAGTAAATGCTGCCGTGGTTAATGATCGCTACTGCGACTGATCATATTAGCGGCTTGGCCTTTATATGATGAAATAACACTCATTTACTCTTAATTAGACGACGTCATAATGAACACTAAATTGTCGGGACGATAACTTTGAATGAAATTTCCAAAAAATCTATTTCTTACTAGTCGACTCGTGCTTTTGTCGTTGGGCGTCACAGATAAAATTTGTTCAATCGTAAGAAAATGCTTATGTTCCTTCCTGAGAAAATGGCTTTCTATTAGTGAAAGAATGCTTAAAATCAGGCGAGTAGTTTTGTAGCCTATTCGAAAATCGACAAAAAAGTCTTTCCTCTTTATATTAATATTTATAATCGTTACTTTTACCTAATTCGGTTTTGGTTTCCCAAGCTTGTGACCTAAGCTAGGAGGGTGTTTTTGTTTGCTTGTACTTTGGTGACGTTTCCTTATTCCATTTGACTACCAATATACTCTATGAATTGGCGAGACCCCGCGAGTTCTTGAACCAAACTTTGAGTAACGATGACGTATCTACAAGACATGACATCGTCGCTGTCTGTGGAAGTCAGTGGTGTACCTGTCTTGTCGGAACCGTCCCCGTTCTTGCGACAGAGTCATAATGTTTTACATGCCAATTAACGCTTGTCTACGGTGCAGTGACCTTTTTGTTTTCCATGCTGTTTTCATGGGCTGATAATGGCATATCTGGCCTTGGCAGGTCGATGATCGCGCACGTCCTATTTACAGTGCACCGTCGCTTGCAATTCCATAATAGCATTTGATGGCGTGTTTATGATTAGTTGAGTGCGTTTCATTACGTTCGTAAAGTAGCGGTTGAATTCATTGTCCATTTTTGTTAATAGATTGGCATAGATGACGTTCCTATTTAGGGTTAAGGAATTTATTCATTATAGGTGTGTGAAAGTACCAGGTGGGGTCTTTTTGACCGTAAAATTGGTTAAAAACTCTAAAGTAGTATATATACTGTCGATTGCGATCCAAAAATTGAAATGACTATCATGATCATTATTAGTTAAGAGCATGTTTGATAAAGTTGTTGCTGATAATTATGAAGACTAATTATAGTACATATTTATGGGGTCGTTTTGACCAGACAATAATTTAGTGCTACTTACACATCGCTAGTTTGAGGTTAATCACTGTCTATTCTTGTTCAACAGGGCTAACAGCTCAGACTGGGAAATATAATGTTTTATACAGTGTTCTAAAATCTATTTAATCTTTTACCCATGTTAGTATACTTATTAGCTTCTATATTAGCTCAGACTGGGAAATATGTTTTATACAGTGTTCTAAAATCTATTTAATCTTTTACCCATGTTATTATACTTATTAGCTTCTATATTAGCTCAGACTGGGAAATATAATGTTTTATACAGTGTTCTAAAATCTATTTAATCTTTTACCCATGTTATTATTGTTTTAATTTGTATAGGTAGTGTTTTTTGTAAACCTTCCCCTTTCTTTACTTGGGGTTTTCCATAACCTTAACCTAGTTTTTTTATCGTTAAAATTAATGGCCTATTTACATTACCAAGGAAACCCCAATTTTAGTTACGTAATAATGTTTTGTTACAGCACTAAAGCGGTAAATGCTTTATTTTATTATTAGTAACGACTAATGAAATAGATTTATTTGAGCGTAATCATAGACATGTATCATTAATATCCCCACCAACATCACCCACTTTGCATCTTTTAATGTCTAAGAGAGTTCTATTATTCTATAGGAAAGCAAACGAGAACTCGGAGCCATTTTTATGACTACCGACGCCCACAGGCATCAACATAGATGTTAAACAGATGCGTTGCCCTCCTTCCTCCTCTCCCCTCCATGGGCAACCGGCTACATACAAACCGCACGAAACGCGAAAGCACAGCTGACACTTTAAGCCTGTATCGTGTAAGAGAGAGGTACCTCCCCAGTCGTGCCGGCCATGCGACATGCATGCAGTGTGGCACTACCTCTTATTAACTGTGCCTATATTACATCATATTTAACATGTATATCATCATACATTTACAAAGTCCGGTCGAGCAATATTTATTAGAAAATGCTCGGTTATAATATCCAATCAAAAAGTGGAAGTACCTATTAGAGGACTGGTTATCTAACGTTCTCATATCTTAATTTATATGCCGCGGTTGAACTAAGATACATTATCGAGAGCTAATAGCGAGGTGCGGTTCTTGATATTTTATAGCGTAATATACAGTAAGTATAGCGCGGCCAGTTGCATGTGGTCGCACCTCGTACTATAATTAGTATTCACTTCTTGTGACGTTTACTAGTGTGAGGTCTGTAGGGTTATGATCTGCGGATCTTACAAAGTCGCTTCTTACGTATTCTGGTCTCTGCTTTCCTACAGAGCTCCGTAGGGTTAACTTCAGGCTTATGAGGCCTTCTGACGTCGTATTCTAGTGTGAGCTCTGTCGGGTTAGTTTTTCAGATCTTACACGATCGCTTATTCCGTCGTATTCTAGTGTCAGCTCTATGGTTAGCTGATAAAAATCTTACTAGACTTGATGTTAAAATGACGCACGCGTAAATATTACGGAGCACTGACACATTGAGGAAAAATTGTATCGTATACATATATCGTAATAATATCGTATAATATTCATGAAATAATTCACACCAAGTTAACGTCGCTCGAGGTATTTAATTAATGTACCTACAAGACCGCTCAACCTAAAGACATTTTCTAACAATAATAGGAAGAAGTATGTAGTAACATTTAGTACAATGGCCCTACTAAACTCCATTGTTATCAGATGCTTAAGATAAATGAGGGCTCTTTATAAATCTGACAGGAGTACGCCCCGCACTTCTAATATTACAAACTACGTACATTTCAGTCAGTCATATTTTCATATATTTTAAACGTAATTATTTGATATATCTCAGCTTATGCTATGTGGTATGTGGTGTGGTATACCACGCTATGTGGTGTTAATTTTGTAAGAACAAAGGTTCATAAACCACCGACATGAAAAAAGCTATGCTGTCGGTTTTTGTGCGGTTCAGAATGCGCAACTAGAGAAAGCAAACAGCGTACATCTGTATGACCAGGTTAATGCGTTTGTATACTTATATATGGAGGCAATTTGTAGAATGAGGTGATCTGAATGCTCGTCTTCCCTAAAACGTCATCATCATCAGCATTGGTGAAATCGTCATCTATCCCTTTATTTACTGAACAGTCAATAAATTATAATTAGGCCTTAGTAGCCTTCAGCAAACAGTTTCACAATAGGATAAGCAACGGAGAGGATTAACGTCAGACAACTAACCAACTTATTCATGTACCATTGTTCAGTCGACGATGGATAGGTGTCCATCTATCACGTATGACTATACTGTCATCTGCGACTTGCGGTGACTGACGGCACTTGGCAAAAACACATTTAATTTACAACTTGTTTACTTTTGCATTCAATTTTACAAAACAAACGAAAGATAAACATAGGTGTAAATTCGTAAACTCCTTATTTTCGTAACATGTTATTGGCAATTGGCCTGGCAATATTTTTAATACTGGTAAAATCTGAGACTATTTTAGTATGTGGTGCCATTTCTGCTTTACCATATCGGGTCAATACGACCCGGGAAGTATGTACTACCAATATATTTGGTAGTCTCCTAAACGTCCGTCCGTTCAATTAAAGCCCTGCATGAATTCAATAATGAATAAATACCATTTATTTTATCATCATCATTTAATATAATATATTCCTGCTATTGTCTAAGTTTCTTATAAATAAGTAAAGGATCCTCCTTTCTATTTTTGGATTTAGTTATTAATATTTGTGACAACTTGTTGCCCTTTTGAAAGTTCAAGATGTAGCTTGATGGTTTCGGTTACTGCGTTCTTCCGATCCCTCGTAATTTTTACGCCGTTTAAGATGGGTTACATTTTGTTACGTCATTTTTTATACTATTTACACCTGGAAATGGAAAATAACTTAGATGCCTACGTGACCTACCCACACTTAAATAATTGTGATAGGTTGGGCGCAAACGTGTGGCGCATACAATGTTACATGTTTATTTTACAACTACGTATTATGTATGCGCCAAGAAGCCATTAATACTTGTGTGTAAACAAGGTTATGAGTATTAATGTTACCGTTTTATTTTATTACTCACTTGCCGGTGATTGAAATAAAAACTCCCGAAATAGGCCAAGGGCGAGCGGATCGATGGCGTGGAAGACACTTTGAAATGAATATTTGAATTGCTGCTTTATAACAATAATTGATGTTTTCAAACGCCTGCAATTTATATAGATTGAAGATGCTATTTAATATTCTGTTATATTCTTACCATATTTTATAGTTGATGAAGTAGCGATTTGCATTTAGGAAACTGATAATTATATTGTATAAATTGTACCAGAAAAACAAAAACTACATATCTATTAGTAGGTGCTGCACGATGTTTGTCGTGTAATGGGAATCTAAAACCATAAGAAATGCGATGTAACTTTCAGGTTTATGGTATTTTTATGGAAAACGTGTTTACCAGTGATAATTTATTTTGTTTGAATATTAAGCGTCGCTAAAATTGTAACTGTCAGTGAGAGCTGTATCAATTGCCAACCAGCCAGCAAATTTATTTCAATTGAACTTCCGTATTTGGACTTTGAGAAAGGACCCAATAAAAAAATGAGAATTAGATCTTGGATGATAGTAGAGAGATAAGAGAAATAAGTATTTGAATCTGCACCGGAGAGTATAATACACAATGATCAAGACCAGTGTAGGTGGTCCTGTAGATTCATTCCTAAGAAAGATACTAATAAAGACATTACTAAGAATGGAGATCTATATTTAGCTCACAATACAATAGCGCTATATTTTCAATAAAGAATATCATATCTTTAAATTAAGTCTCGTATTAAGAATATTATGTAAAATCGATGTGAAACTCTTGCTATAAATAATTCCATAATAGCATGGAACAGTGATTGGCGACAGGATAATGATATTCAAGGTGAACATATGGGAATCATACTTGTTCTTATCAAAGTATATTTTTAAGCATAAGATGACCTCGTTATCGATACAAAAATACATGAATACAATACGATCTTAATAACAAAACGAGACATCTAGCCAGTTGTCTAACGGAGTACGAGGGTACAGAGTGTCAATAACTCAATCCTTAAACACTTGCTTACATATTTACTAAATTACAATTTAATTTCTTTATGATCGTTGTCAAGCTATGTATAACTCGTCTAAAATAATACGAAAATAAACATTTCGTAACACGAACGAAAATAAACGATTAAAATAAATATCTCGCCAATATGGACTCTTTTGGTCCATAAAATAAACCGCTGTGATGCCCGGCGCTTTGTAGGGGAATATTTTAAGAGAAACGCGAATCGTACGATTGTACTAGCGCCATTAGTCTTATTGTTATTGCCAGCATTCTAGTAATGAACCGCTCGTTTTCGTCCTTTAATATCCATTCTTTGCTCTCCTACTCTCATTACAAACATAATTCACGTCTGTCTTTTTTCCATTCATTCAATTTGAAGCTTTTGTATTTAATCTCGTGTATATTTAGACACAAGTGTTATGCATACCGATAAGCGGCGACCTTGGATTTGTATTCGAATGTTTTTATTCTACGTGAAGATATTCGATATTCGCCGCACTTGTTTTTGCCAAATCGAATGGTTCGATGTTTTCGAGCGATTTCATCTCGAAATCGACCCTAAGTTGCCCTGAAGGGAATTTACATAGAAAGTTGTGAAATATTCACATCAGCTGCCGATTGTCACGTTCTATTGAGATATTCAAAGTTTCTCAGACGAGGATTTTGCATTTATATTGAATGAGACGCGTTTGTATTTGTTCTCGAAGATTATCTTGCTGTTTACATTAATATAATAAGCCGGCCGCACCACATGTGGCATTAATTATATCACCATTCTTTACCAAGCTTAATATCTCTTTTAGTTCTGTATGTTAAGTATATATTAAATAACAAAAATCCTTACGACTCTCATACGTTAAGATCCGTCCAGCCTTTCAGTGTAGGGAATATAGAAATCTAGATACACCAATAAAGTAAAAAAATATCAATCAAGTAAAACAAAATATCTGTAACGATAAATAAATAATATTTTTTAACTTCCCGATGTACACGGAACGTAATAAAATCCAATGGGGTATTCCGAAGATAGCATGAAATTTTATTGACACTGCTATAATAGCAGTTATAGTTTCTCGTGGTTTTTTATTTTTTACACAATACATTTGTACACAATACACACCGCGTGTACACGTGTAAAAAGTCGTGCGACGCACGCGATCGCATTCGTAATTTCACACTTTCACCATCGAATTCTGAAAGGCCAAGGTAAAGTTCAAGATTATTTATAAAGCGAGCCAAGTCTCCTAGTGTTATTGATCGCGGAACACGCACCCGACGCATTACGGTAGGTTAGTATGCCCGACGACTGCTCCCGGAACCCGCCGACAACACCCGAAATTTTACATCCCTCGCCGGTATTGATCGGACTTGACATTGAAATCGCAGAAGCAAACAGCTGGGAGAGGGTGCGTGTCCCAACCCTCGCCGGCTCGGCGCCCGCCATTGATTCCGCAAAAATAGAGCAAAAGTTACCTAAGCAAATCTGCTATTTGAACCGCCATGAAACAAAGAGAGAAGAAAGAGAGAGACAAAATGATTGCGGGATTATGGGGACCTTTGGTGTTCCTGTGTTAGGTATATATTTTTCTCATAAACAAAGCCTAGGGAGGTGCATAGCCTTAACATCACCCTTCCTAATTGGTTATCCAAAGTCTCAAAACGCCGCACAATAGCCATTATTTCATGCAGGTATTGTTAGAGGGACAAGTATCTTCCCGATAGTGGCATCTTGATACGGTTGCATTGAAGCAATGACACCTTATGTAAATTAATGGTCCAGAAACTTCATTAAATCTACAATTATCCACAAGACCTTTCTAGGGGCGAAGATCTCATTTATATTCAGTGCGGTTTGAGTTTGAATGTTATCTAAAATCCTTGTTTAGGTGTTGAGCGGGACGGCTCTAATCTTGGAACTAAACGCATTGTTGAGTTGGCAAAGGCTTTGTCCTCCGACGCCTTGATTCCCATGTTACATCTCAATACGAATTTTGTGCTCAGTTTCCTTAACGTACTCTAGTTATTAATAATGTAACATACGAGGTCCCTACGGTTTTTTACGGTTAAATAACCCGAGAGAATGATTAATTTTTTTTCATGTTATCCCTAATTACTGTCTATACAGCAAATTTCAATCGAATCCGTTCAGTAGTTTTGATCGTCACAGACAAACTTACATTATCATGAATACCCTTGATATGCCTAGAAATTACGATCGTCTTGGATTTTACGTAAAACCACGAGTCAGAGCCAGTTTTCTATAACTTAGACAGCCATATCTTATCCTCACTTCCAACTTTACGCAAGCTCCCTAACGTTTCCTATCTACAAACGTGATTGTTTCCTGTACAACGTACTGCATTTACCACATTGATAAAGCACTAATGACTTAAAAGAACATTATCTTAATACCTTTTTAATAATGTTTATAACACCTCATACCTTCTTACCGGGTTATGATAATAATAAATGTATTGATATAGTATTATTTTGTTTTTAACATGTCACTTATTACTGACCTCCTCTTTGTCTTCTTATTTTTATTGTTCAATCACTTACATCAGGCAAACATCTCAAATTCCGTTGTGTAGTTTATTAAATAGGCGTCAATGTATTTAGATCGCGTGTTTGGAAACAATTAAATTTTAGATTTGAATATCCGAAATAGAATTACTTGAACAATTACAACTATTCGGCCTATTTTGATAGTTTACACATTGAAATATTGATATTGGTCGACAGTTTCAATTGCTTTAGTTAAATATTTGTTATGTTTTTCAAATATTAATATTCTAATGGCAAAAAATACATGTATCGGTTCTAAAATTCTTTCCAATTTAGCATTTAACGATAAAAAGCCAATAGTTTGTGATTGCTGTTTAGTTTACCCGCTGATATAAAATAAATTAGAATCTATAACTAATGCGGTCTCACAGGCCATAAAAGCCGGGGGCACACCGAGATGTGCACTCTGAATACTGATCAGACGTCGAAATTATTCCATTACTTCAGGTGTCATGATTGAAAAATTTATAAATAAAAAATCCAATGCATTTCTATAAAATCACGACAGTCCCGATCCTACTTAAATAAGTGATCACCGGGCGACGTGAGTCGAACACAAAATAATCGCCCGTGGAATTTTTACTAATAGGCAGGTAGGTACAAACCACAGGAAAATTATCTTGGAAGTTTTTTTCTGTTTTCCTAATAAGTTTTCTTTGGAAGTATGTTTTATAATCTAATCTTTGTGAAGGTACTACTAAATTGTTGGAGCATTTCGATTGTTGCATAATGATTAAAAATTCAATTAAAATTAGATCTGCAGATTTAGAAGCAGATTCATAAACTACACCATAGTCTGGCCCTTGGGTATAGAAAAGTTCAACAAGAAGTAGTTGTAAGTTAGTTTCTTCATTAAATAAGCGTCAATAGTGACCATAAAATGTAAAATCTAATCTACCTGGTTATACGAGATAGGTTGGTAACGCCGCAAAGTACGTTCTTACCGTTTTACGTCCATCGCTTCCCCATAATGAAATTAACAATTTGGCAGTTTGAAACGAAAGCAAAGGTCGATAGGTTGGCTGTGGCGCAGCGGCGGCGGGCTAGCCCACTAATCGATCGGTGTCTGTGTGCACACAGCTTGCTGCTGCACTTGCCCCGCCATTTGTCTCGCTCATGGTCGCGCCATCGGCGTTAACCCATCCCACTCGCTTCGTTATTCAACGTCCCTAACCACCCGGTAGTCGCCTGCCTCCCGATGTCCTCCCATATTTAGACATTGCACTATCTAATTTATGTTTTAAATTGTGCGCTTTTAAAGCCCCCTTCGGAGCATGATATCGTTATGAGGGATACCTAACGGGCCGTATCATTAAAGTCTGACAGCTCCGCTATTACAAACTTGGACAGCACCTGTTTATAATGCGACGGGATTAAGCTCGGTGGATTTTACTATTTAAACACCGATTAAGCTCGTTCCACTTATTCTCCGTTTAATTTCTATTTATTCGCCTTTTAAGTATTCATTACCATTAGCGTCATCTACTTTCAATTGTTGCGAGGCCTTGGCACAAACTCTACCTAACCGGCTTAGGAATAACGCAGTGGCATTTCATGCGCCCGCGTCGGTTACATAACCCACCTGCCATATCGGGCTGCACCTCGCTCACTCGCCCATTCTATGAATTACTTATAGGTCATAGACCCTATCTATTATTAAATTCAACTTGGCACACGATACTGTATCAATGATCAGATTTTCTTGACACGACCACTTGCGAGCAAATTATTATTGGAAATACGTTTAGTTGCACAATAATAACAGAATTACAGAGTAGGTATGGATTATTGGCTGTGCCCCGTGGTTTCGCCCGCGTAGAATTAATAACGAGAAAAAATATAATTCTTGGAAATTTTTTTTGTTATTTCAGATTATAATCCATATCTGTGGCTGACGTCATATTACGATTTTTTTATAATCAATTGTGCGCTTACTTTTGGTGTAGTGTTTTATTCCTTACTTTAAGTTTATAAATAAATTGTTTTCAAAACAATTGAATACAAATAGAACTATAATCATTAACGTCTACGATCTATATAAATAAAATAGATTAGTTCTTGTTTAAGTTTTATAGTTCTGAGACAAATGAATAGGACACGAGACGATAAAACTCTCGCTGAAATCTCGGAAATCTCCGCTTTATTTCTCGACATCAGGTTAGAACATAACAGTTGAATTTACTTCGTTTTCCGCGTTTTTGTCTTTAAATCCTTTTACACTCCGAGCCGGTGTATAAAGGAAACCTGTAAACTTAAAGCGGGCTCTTTTTCTCAACGACTTTGGCCAACACCCCGATTAAATTTTTACTTACACGCCTTCACGCCTCATCTTGTAAAGACTAAATTACATCGCATTATACTTTGGGGGAATTCGAGGGCATATAGTAGGTACTTTTTAAAAAGTTAATGAATATTATTTGAACTTTTTAAGTAAGTTATTAGGTGTTTAACTTTTATAACTTAAACTTTTAGCTTTTATTTAGTCATTGTATTATGTTTAGCCACATAAGTATCATCCGCTTATGTCGGTTACGACACTTAGACTTTCAATGAATGGCCATTACTCTACAGTTTAGTGTTTTAGTCTGGCGTTTTAAGTCATAACATTTAATAAATATTTCTCTTAACGGATTATTACCAGAGATTACTTACCTCGTTATCTGGGATACATTATGATAAGATCCTGATCTGAAACCCTGGTTTCTAATCTAATTTTCTTTAAAACTGGGTGCGACACGGACATTAAACCTAGACCAAGAGACTAGTACACTTTCAACTTTCAACGCTAATTTATCTCTTGCTAATGCTAAGTAAAGTAAGTGCTTTATACGTCTTAACACCAGTATCGAATTAGTAGATTGCTATCAAGCAGTGTTACTTGTTACTGTGCTCCACCTCTTCGTGTCGTTTGATAATAAATTATGGCGAGCCCTCCGTAATACGGGGATTAAGATCACCGACCGTTATATATTATCCATTCTAAATCTTTCTTCTAAGATTTTGTAATGTTTTATTGCCATCCTGTAGTATGCGAGTAAAATAATTTTCAATTCACTACTTTTTTTTAACCCCACAGAAACATCTTTATTGATTTAATTGACGTTGTCGTAAAATGTAATAACACCCGTTTTAAGCTTTAATGGTTAAAGAATTTTCAGAGATTCCCGCTGTCCCTGGTATGTGAAGAATGTCTAATCTCACCGTCCTGAGATGTACCTACATATAACAATACCTATAACGAAAGACATCTGGCAAAACTCCACATGACTTTGAATTCCAAAATAATACCTTTTTTTTGATGATAATAAGAGCAATTTGCGTGATTTAAATTAGACCCACAATTGAGTAATAAAAAACAAACATTGTCGATATGAGAACGTCCTCCTTTTTTGAAGTCGGTCATTAAGACGCACACATACAAATAAATCGTCTTTATTACGGCTATAATAGAGTTATTACAAGAACATTGATAGACCTCACGGAATGCGCGCTGGTTTGTCATTGTTAAATAACTTTCGTGCTTAGCTAGGTGTAATTGCTGTCGTTAACCTGCTTGTTTTTTTTTATTATTCAATACCGTGAATATATAATGAATGAATTGCCAGTAAACTGGCACTAATTTGAATAAATTTAATCTATTGGCGCCCAACCTGTTGATGTCATTATTTACAGGTCTGGTCGGAAATGATTATACAAACATCTGTTTCTAAAGTAGAAAAAAGTTAAGTGCCGAATACAAAAGATGTAAGTGTGGAGTAGTCACTTGATATTCATATAGATAAATCACACGCAATATTTAAAACCTGACAAAGTAAACACCTAAGTTCGAAATTATCAGTTGCTTACAAAAAGAAATAAGGAGCACATTTCCAGATAATATGTGTTCTTACTGAGTGGTAATGTAGTACTAGTAGTAGTTCATTTGTAAAGACACAAATATCCCAGAACTATTCGACTTTGACTTGGTCCCGGCTTGGCCTATCGCTTTTTCCCATTTCTGCTATTCCTTTATAGCCAAAATCGACAATGGAAGTATCATGCGTAATCACAAGGAGTCTGAGCCCTTCTGTGGGGATCCTGTTACCTGCAGACCCGGAATCGTCCCATTAAAGCGGGGTCACCTGCAGGGGTTTAGTCGGTAATGCACTAAATGTTGAGGCATACATAGGTAAGGGCCACCCGGGCTCTTAGGTATCATGTATTCCCCTGCGCCAACAAAAAAAGATAGTGAGTGAAAACCTTAACCAAAAATCAAACAGCAGAATACTGTTATCAGTTAGCTTATCAAGCAAAGGAGGCATAAATGTCAGAATGGGCACAGCGCACTCCTAAACCCACCTTTATAATTGTTGCCAACTTAATCGAATAGTAATTGAAGATTTTATCTGGTACATGCCCGTGTGCTTCCAGCGATAATTCTAGTTGTTACATAACGTTCATTATGTTCGGGATCAATGACCCGCGTATCTGTAGCTATATTGTAACCGCCAACTTCAACCGCATTACTGATTACAAGGAAATAGTTCCAATGTGTTGAAGTTCTGAAGTATTGCTTCATTCATAGGCCTGTGTGATTTATGCTTTTATTTATTGTATAAAGGGGTAAACAGTTCGGAAGTTAATGACTACCAACGCCCATAGACATCCGCAAAAATGCTATACTTGTAAGAGGCGCTACGTTACAGCAGAATTGGACGAACAACCCCAGGGAGGTACCTCTCGCTTACACGATGATGCAGTTCGTGCGGAGTGTATGTATGTGGTGGTCAATGAGAGAGGAAGGCCCTTACCTCCTCTCCTGCAAAGGGTGAACAGAAACTGACAAACCGCTACAGCATCATGGGAGCCAGGGTTGGAGCATGGCATCACCTCCTACTAATATGGTGATTGGTACATTTGAATCTCAAGGTTTAAGTTATCAAAGTTTATCTAATGGATAACATTTCTCTCACCTTAGTTTAACAAACAACTTCCTAAATTATGTGTGAAAAAATATATTTAGAAAGTTGTTTTACACTAATTCACCTTTTATAGTAGACTTGGGGTAAACACGTGAGTAACACTATATTTGTATTTAAATAACTATTATAGCTATAATTTAGGGAAAATCTATTAGGAAAAGTATTTTTTTTAATAGAGTATCGAAGAGTATCGAATAGTAGGAGTAGTAATGGGAAGAATGGAATGGAAAGGAAGGACAACGCATTCCTATGTATAGACATTGTGTGGATGTCTATGAGTGTCCGTACTCACTAAATTCCGAATCCTTGTTTACCCCGTATACAATAAAAACAAAAGTTAAAAATGTCATTAACTGCAAAATAAATGAAGTATCACTTCAACATCTACGCATTGGACTATTTCAGCGTCGCTAGTCACCAAAGAGTTATGATTGCTCGTTTGCCCCTCACTATAAAAAAAGCGATATGATGATAGTAACCTGCTAAAGCAGTTATTTCAGTTGTGGCGGCGATTTCTTCACACGCATAAGCCAAACTCCATAAATCCGTAATTGGGACTGGCATTTAACTATTCCGTCTCATTTACATTTATAACTGCCTCAATAGTACTGCTGTATATTTTTTGCCTGAATTTTACTCCTTGATACAATATATTATCCAACAAAATATATGTAACATATATCGGTTAATATCGGTTATTTATCGCCTTATAAATATAAGCCACATAAATATTAAGACCGGATGTGTTAAGATAAAGTGGAGCTCATTTGAATCATGGTATTGGATTAACGAGCGCGAGCCAATAAACCGTATATTTTGCTAAATAATTAACACAATATCAATTCATTTGCAGTGAAAGGAGGCTTAACTAATGTACTTTCCATTCCACTTTATTTATTGTTTATTTACTGATGGAATTTTGATAAATCTATAAATAATTAATATATAATTGTTTTAGATTTTATTGATAATGTAGTTAAATTTAGTAGCTGCTCTATGTGGTTTTAAAATATATCCCAATCCATTTCATATCCCAACAAAAAATAATTGTTATTTTCCTGTATCTGTACATGTGACAAAATTCACCCAAATCCGTCATAGTACTTTTTACTGAACATACAAACTTTACATGTTTATTTATATTATGAAAATGATCAGAATATATTTAAATAAACGTGCTTGGTCTATTCGGTCTCAGTGCTGTACAGACATTACAATGCTAATTTAATTAATTGATTATTATACTTACATATTAAGACAAAATCAATGCCATAGCACATACGCTCTTGTCCTCGTGTTAGGATTTTTTTTAATTTATTTAGTTTTATTGTACTGTTTTAATAGCAAATATAGTTTATATATATATATATATATCATATGATGAAATATTAAATATATCAAAAATGATATTTATTTAGGATATTTATATTTTGGCGCTAGTTAATCATCAAAAGCTCATAAATCTTATTTTATACAATTGAAATTTAAGTTGGCAAAGAAAGTTATTTATAACATGTGTTTGTATGTCATATATAATCAAACCCTGCATCGAAATAATATCTGAAATCGCAATATTCAACATGACCTAGATCCCAATCACAACACAGTGTTTGGGGCAACAACCTAATACCTGATTGTTCTAGCGTTTTGTATTGTAAAGATCTAAGAACTTTACGGTCCCTTAAAAAGGAATCGAACCGGCACTACCGGGAAAGTACCAGTCACAATTCTTATACCTGCGTGAAGTGTTGACCATGCTGAGTAATGTTTTTGCGAGAGTCCAGATGGTCTAACAGAAGACGACTTTGGACGTCCGCCGCTTTAGTGTAGAGCTTAGTAAGAATTAGTGTCACTTGTCGCCGAGTCGAGTAAGGAGGGCAGCACATATTCTGTGTTAGCCGGTAGTTACTGGGCTTCGACTGCTCGTTTGTCCACTATTCTATACAAATACCTGACTTGTCTTCCCCCTGTTCTATAAAAAGATCTGACTGATCTTCGATTAATCTGTACTAATATTAAACAGCTCAAGAGTTTGTTTCTTCGGACGCGTTAATCTCAGAATCTAATATACCGTTCCATGTCAAATTTCAGACAGCCAATTTATCGAGAAAGGCTTATTCCGATATTTTTTGTCGTAGCGTATAAAGCATTATGTGCTACGACAAAAATATCACAATGCTTTATACCTACGCTACGACAAAAAATATCGAAGTACGCAGAGTATGCGGATGAAATCGTAAGGCGCTGCTAGCTTTCAATACTAGGCATTTATAAAATTGAAGAGTAGTCTTGTTGGCGTTGGTAATACGTGTTATGTAAGAGCCGGCCCGGTGTTTACTATATCATAGTCGCCTTGACGCGGCCGTTATCCTGGTGATAGGCGTTATCGCACGCTTGCGTTTATCAAAGCGAATGGGTGCCTTGGTGCACTTGGGCTTATGTATAATGTACTGGCTGGCCGCGATACGCTTGTATAGATCTGCTACGCGGTAACTGGAAGAAATTAAACGGTTGGGCATGGCTTCATTTTCTATAAGCAGGGAAAATATGAATTTCAATCAGGTTGTCAAAAGCTTCTTTTAAATTATATTATATATATACAGGGTGGATACGAGCGAGAGGCATTAAATTAAACCACATATGAAGTGTATTATTTCCAGGCTACACAACAAATATCAGATCAATCGGAGCAATAGTTTAGCCACAGGAATTTTTTAAAGTTTTTTCTCACTTCGTACACTCTGTAACATCAGCTGTTCGAGCGCCCGACCGCCTATAGTCCGCCGGGGTCATTCACCCCGTTCGAGGCTTAGCGACCTTACCGAGCGGCCGCGGCGGCGCGTATAAAGAGTGTTTACAAGTTTTCCTTATTTTTTCGCTATTTAACTTGTTTGAAAAAAGTATTTTCGTATACTTGTCGTAAACTTTTTTTTAATAGTCTCGGATTAACAATAGGCACTTATAGTATATGTGGTTAAATTTAATGCCTCTCGCTCGTATCAACCTTGTATATATATTTTTAATAATACTCTCCGTATTAAAGAAAGTATCTATAAATTACAAAGTTGATCTTTTTTGCTTCAATTCATTACTATGAAAATAACCAAATATATATTTAAAGAAAATTTTTTTGTATCAAATACCACCTAGGGCAGACGCGCAGTCGGTACATTTTCAAGACTACCGACGTCTAGACATCCGCATAGACATATTCCGCATTCATGGAAATAGTAATAATTAAATTTAACATTTGTTACCATATAAGATTTAATATTAAATAGATAAGATTTATGCTAACTACTTCTTATTCCGGTAACTTTATGTGCAATTATTACACACTATGATTAAGTCGTATCATAATAACACGTTACGTTCAATATAAGAGCAAGTTAAATAGTAACTTTCTAAATTAATGCATCACGCTATACCGGCGTAAAGTGACAGATGGGCCGTCGCTTTTGTGCGGTGGGCAAGTAGCCGGTGGCCCATGGAGAGGGGAAAAGGAAAGAGGGTACAATGCATCTGTATAACTTCGATGCGGGTGTCTATGGCCGTTGATAGTCATAAAAATGGTTCGGACTGCTCGTGTCTATAAAAAAAATCCTTCCAAGCAAAACTGTTCGTAACTTCGTAGACTTTAAATTTGAATTGAATCCTCCATATTGTAAATAGATTGTGGTTTGTTTCCTATTGTGGAGGAATCCTGACGATAAGAAAGTACCGCGGGTGTGCTGGTGTTGGCTTAACGATAGCTTATCGTCGTACGTGTTTGAAGATCATATTTTACACATTTGTACCTCACATTCGTAGTGTGTTCTCTATGTGAGAGTGAAAATAGAGATTATAACATAGGTCATAGAGTATGAAAGGCATGTGGTATAAATGCTTATAGAGAGAAGAACGCCTTTCGATCTTTATTTGGCGTATTGGCAGAAAACGACAGTATATTTTGAATAATGCTATCATACTAATTTTGATGTAAAAAAAATACTTATAGAGTTGACAAATAAAATGCTGAATTGTTCACACTTTTCTGAGGGACACTTAGAGCTTGGCTTTTATGACATGCATCTATAGTGTTTGTGGTGAAAATCCAGTACTTTAAACATCTGATAACATAAGATCGTTTTCCAAAAATAGTCAAATCTGCCAAGTTGCGTAATATCGCAAGTTAATGTTAAATGTGTTTTTTTTTAATTTAATAGTTTCATAATGTGTGAAAAATGAATCTCATTATTTATAAATATATCACACCTTAGACGTAATGTAGTTATTATATATTTTATATATATATGTTTTTTAATCTATTTAAAAAATAATCTATATTTATTTGTATTGCATCATAATTTGCATCTAGAATATACTTTTAACGTCTTTTCCCATATGTCAGTGTATTTAAATTTCAATATTTACCATTTTAGTCGTAATATCAACTTTCTAGAAATGCATTGTAGACATAATAATGATAACAGAATTTATCAATGATATTGTGTGATACACACACAGAGAGATAACCTATATCACAAATACATAACCAAATGTATTTAATTACAAAGTGTTATATAATAGATAATAACAATTATATACGTGTTGCTTTGTTTATAGTAAAACTTATGCAATATGTTAGCT
>LUGF01053306.1:320772-340435 GCA_001625245.1 Calycopis cecrops
ATATATTATGATATACTACAAATGTATATTACTTACATATATATACGTGGAACCGGTAAACATGAGTCCTTACGGTACATTACACAGGGCTAGACTAACGATAATCATTACCATTACTTCCATCCAACTCTGACCGCCTCCATGACGATCGAGCATAATCGTACATACACACATGTACTTGTTTATAACCTCTTACACGGAAGTTATATTTATATATTTATATTTACACATAAATTTCAACGCCATACTTGTCGCCATAAACAACTTGTCAGCGTATTAAGTGAACAAGAGTGTCGCAACGAATGTTACTTAAATAAATTGTTCAAAACGCTTATGACACGGCGCATGGATATTTATAGAATTACATCTGACCCTAGGGCCCCTACAAGTTTATTCCGAGCTCGATTTAACTACGAGCCGTACGAGCCACGTAAATTGCAAGCCAAGTTGCGACATTAAAATGCTGATGCGAACTTATATATCGTTGAGTTGTCAAAGCGCGATTTGTAACGTCCTGAGAAGCTATCGTTAGCTGTGCCCCGCGGTTTCACCCGATTAAAATCTATCCCAAAGGAAGTATTTGTATTTTAATCTTATTCCTGATTGTCATCTATATCTGTGCCAAATTGCTACCAAATCTGTTCAGCAGTTTTTGTGTGAAAGAGCACCAAATTTGCGAACTTTCGCATTTAATATTAGTACAAGAATGTTTTTATTGGTTCTATGAAATTCTTATAAATGCTACCAAGCATGTTATATTGTCTATTGTTACAAAGATATGTTAAATAATACATGACGCATCCAGTTATTTCATCTATACTGAATAAGCCGATGTGGAGTGCCTTTTGAATGGCATCTGCCTTTTTGTTGACAAACCCCGAGCGCCGTATAACACACCCGATACGGGGTGAAATGTTCCACTACTCATTACGCACGGGTGTTGAAGTGTCAAGTGTCACTTCTAGTTGTCAAGTGCCATATTTTGAATAAAAAATATGGTGAAATTTTACTAGCATTTACTGCAGTTTCGTTCGCTATCGTTTAATCGTATATATGTACGTAGTATTTTCTGTAGTCTTGTAGGGTTTAAAAATAGCTTAAACCTTTTACTAGGTGATGGTGTTTCTGTATTTATTTTAAGTAATTTTTGTTTCGAATTGTGTCCCGGATTAACATTATTCTTATTAAATAAAAAGCAGAAAATGAACCTAAAGGTAAGGATGCCTACTTTGGACTCTTTCGTACATTTTTTGCTGATGGAGATTTGAATAAACCAGCAGAGACACTGCTTTGTCTTTCCATCCACTATTGAGAGAAAAATATTCCCCACCGGAGTTCCAACGCAAGAATTCGTGTTATTCTTGCAATGCAGCTTGCACTGCCAAGAATTCTATTCATTGTTATCAGCCATACTTCAATACGAACGTCCAAGACTGTCCGGCTACGTATGATATAATAGATCCATTGTTAGAATGCACGTGATGAGTCTAGCGCGTCTGATAACTGATCTGCCTTACAAGAGAACGTTTAGCGTAGGTCAGCATGATCCCATCAGGTTACATATCATGTGCAAATTGGAATCAGGCGCAAACGAAATGCCAGACAAACTAAGCTCACGATTATTGGGCTGAACATTATCTTATGCTGTGTCAATGATAGTAGGCATTATCACATATTATAATACCAAAGATTCACACTAAGATAATCCTACCAATATTATAAATGCGAACGTTTGTATGTTTGTTTGTTTATCCTTCACGCAAAAACTGCTGAACCGATTTTCATGAAATTTACACATAGAGAGTAACTTTGATTAACACAGGATAGTTTTTATGCCGAAATGTTCTTATAGGATGCCATGGGATGATTTTCTATTTTCCACGGGATCGAAATTTACGCGGATTAAACCGCGGGGCGCAGCTAGTACAAATATATACCAACATTAATACAAGAAGCGACACCTAATGGTGACCCTCATTTAGAGTGTGTTTAAATATATCCAAAGTTATAAAACATTCGAATAATTTGAATTTGAAAAAACAAGCTGACTGCTCCACTAAGTAATAGAAATGGACTGACTTCTGTAAATGTATATGTAATAAACGTAACTTTTCAACTAAAATTCTAAAATTATGATATAATTTTGTTAACTCAAAGTTACACTGACACTGGGGTTGCATGCTATGTATAAAGTTTGGAAGTTAGGATTAATTTAACATTACGTATATATGGCGCAATATTTGACCCGTCATAAAGTTACGAGTCTAGTCTAAAACATTAACAGAACTAGTTTACGAAATATTTTGGGTTATCTTCACGTTCTACTGCTTTGGCACTTAATTTGTTAATTACATTACATAAGTAATTATCTTCCGCCTAAATGGACACAGTTTACGATTTATCGTATTATGCTTTACCAACCTTAACTGGTCTGTCCGATTTCACAACTCATACATTCGCAAGTCCTACTGCCACATTTATCTGCCACTATTTGAACTTATCACTTTTGGTTCGTCCACAGTTTGCGGTGATACATGTTGGTAAAGCTTTAAGTAAATTAGGGCTTCCAAAAACTATATTCATATACAATATCATATATTGAATTTATTTGCTTAACATTTCTCAATTTTAAATAAGAAAGATTCCCAGGTCCCAGATCAGCTTGGAATCGAAATATAAATAAGCTTCTAATATAATTTTTATTAGCAATAGAGAGCCACTGTTATTATTACTCTTATTTTCGCTCAGATAAATCCTCTTGTAAGCAGCCTATCACAACATTTGATAACATTTAGAGGTGACATGGAGTGCAGGGTTATCTGAGTATGTTTTATGCATGTATATCGGTTTGTTGCTACTGTAATTGGATATATTTTTATGTTTGAATTTCGTATTCATCTGTATGAATTTAATGAGCTTCCACACCCATGTGCAAATTCAATAAACGGGCGCAATGTGGACGTGATTTATGTGGTATTTACTTAACCTTATGTGCACGTAAAACGTTACCCAATCTTATAAAAGATCTGATTATGTTATTTGTAAATAGTTTTACATTGTACTTTAAGGTTGGACCTATAATTAAAAATTAAGATCATAATAGTGCTACAAGCTACATATCTTTCATTTAACAAAAGTTCTTGTGATCCGAAAAGGGTTGGTTATTATAGTATCAAACGGCAAAAGACTAGACCAAATGATATTATAATAAAGAAATTGATAGTAATTAAGTAATTGACCTCCACATAGAGAAAGCAAGAAGACTTTAAAGGTTCCCTCTGCACTGCAAGAGCAGTTCCCTCGGCGCTGCAAGAGCAGTTCCATCTGCACTGCAAGAGCAGGTTCCTCTGCTTATCCCATAATGGATCTGGCGTGAAAACGTATTCTTGTTGGTGATACTATTTTTAACTAGTCTATTAGTTACTATTAATATATTTTATTCATATTGAATGCTTAGGTTGGTCAATATTGTAAAATAACAGACCTTATACCTTTATAGTCTTATATTTTAATAAATCCGCAGTGATTTATTTCTTGTTTGCATTTGATTTAAATATTTATCTTTGGTTTGAATGCAAACAAATTATTATTAGACAGATTTATCGTTGGACACTTGAAATGCTTCTACGGAGGTTTAATAACTTTGAATAACATTAAGAGCTGTGATTCAAAAATATCATATTTTTTTAAACAAGTAAAAGCTTTTACTTTATAAGAAAAAAGTGCGATTTCATATCGTTAAGAGCTGTGATTCAAAAATATCATATTTTTTGCATAAAGCTTTGAAATTTATAAGAAGTAAGTACGGTTTCATATAAAACTGATATAAGCCTATTGTTTGTTTGTACTTTATCTTTTAAATCTTTCTTTCTTTGTCTGTTATCTTTGTTCTAAATCTTGCGGCGACTCATGCGACTGTTTTATTCGATCGAGGTGTGCAACATACAAAATGATAAAAAAGGCATGTGGTAATATATTAAATAAAAATATATTTTCATCATGACAACATATGTCATGGAGGCAGATGTTTCTTAGTTTTATTAGAGTAATTAAATATGGTATTTACAAAAAAATTAAGCTAAATGTATTTTTAGCATCATTAAAGGTTTTTTTCATTCATGTATTCATATTTAACTCGTAATACTTACAAAACTGCATTTAAAATTACCAATTTATATCTAGGCGTAGTAATTTGGATCTAACTACACTAAATAAGTGTACTTAGTTCCAAATTTACCGAGATAGAATTTGGTATGAAATATAAATGTATCATGAATATATCAGCTGGCGTATTCAATTTCATTCAGCGTGGCGAACAAGATTATTGCATTTGTGTTGGATCAAATAGCAGATATTGAGCCAATTAATTCTGAATACCGAGACCTATCCAATGTTTATCTTACCACGCAAAATAGATTAGAACGTTTCAAGTGTTTCGTTTTCAATTTGGGGGAGATCTTCGATTTATCTTCATTAATTATTATCATCTATCTCGAGTGTGATTAAGAATTCACGTTTATTTTAGAGGCATGTCTGCCAGGTGGACTGGCAAATATATAGAGGTCTTTAATATCTACACTGCTTTCATTTTTATTGAAATCTATAACTATTTTCATCTATCATTGATAAAGTTTATTTTATTCGATTTAATAAAATTTTGAAAAAGTAAATATTTTTCACAAAAATCTTTATGCATTTGATATAAAATTTGCGCATGGATAAATTAATGTAAATATTAATGCTTTTTGCGTTCATAACTAATTAAAATCAAACATAATCTACCTAACTTATCGGTGTTGGTATAACATTTATTTATCCTAACATGACTGTAAAAGTTAGTCATCATACGTAGATTTATTAAAATGTGAGGTTGTAATATAAAATTATTTATAATATATCCAGCACAAACAAACATTGCTATGAGCGTTGAAGGTTGTTTTTAAAATGAGAACTCATCTAATAGGGACTGCCATCACATGATACTCCAACGAGTTCTCGTCGCTGATGTATCCAATAAGATCTGCTTAAGAAACGAGTAGCTCTTTGCATAGAATCTCTATGATGTAGCGGATCGGAAATGTGTGCAGCCACAATTATTAAATACCTAATATTATAGAAGAAGCTTCGAGAAAACAGCAACATATCTTCATGCCAGCTTCCTAACGTAGTAGGCAGTAGCACAGAGTCCTTGCCACTTTTACACATCTAGAATACATTAGCACAACGTTGAATTTCCAAATTCAAAACCCCTAGTATTTTTATAGCATTACATAAAGATGAAGATTATTTCGTAAGCGGTTTATCGCGTGTCAATAATCATGATATTGACACAGCTGTAGCACACGTGGTCTCACCGATATGCACATATCTGTTAAAAATACAACTCCGCCTTGAGCAAGTCACATGTTTCAATTTGAGTTTGCTTTGCATTTGAATATTCGCATGTTTCATAATTCACAAAGTAAGAGATGTTTCCCGTGGTATCCTCGATTTATATCGTGGCTTTTGAACGTGGTAACATGTTTCTAAAATTTACACCACACACACTGGTGGCAAAGTAATAGATTTAATACTCCGGAGGATGATACATTAAAATATACTTTGAAGTTTCTTAACTCCTTAACTGCTAAAAACATGACCAGTAAAATCGTAGAGCTATAACATCACAACTCTTTTTTCGGACCTGAATTTATGATGTGACGAAAAGAAACCCAATACAGCTTTATCGGATGTCGCTCAACTCGGAACCAAGTTGGTTTAAATAGATAGAGAAAATAAGTATAATATATTGAACTATGAAAAGAAAATAGTAAATCTTCAAGTCGACTTAAGAACTTGCTTATCTGGTATTTTTATACAAACGCCAGTAAAATTGAAGCTGTACTAATGCTAAGTATGTTTAAATGAAGTAACAGCAATTACTCACGACTCCGTGTTCCTTGACCTACATCAATCCGCAACTTAACTTTATTTATGTATTATTTTACGCGTTGACAAAACATGAGTCGCTCACTATTATTGCATTTATATTTCACGCATGGACCCTAACTGTTGAATATATTTTACTGTGGATTAGGCATGCATTCATACGACGCATTCGTGTATAGTTTTCAGAAGTGTCTCCATATATAATGAAATGAAGGATTATGAAATAAATTATTCTGAAGAAAGTTTTAAGAAGTCTTGTTAGCTTCCCCACTAGACGTTTAATAATCCTATAATAATAAATCTTGATTCTTAGAAGCCGTGCTACGCTGAGTATTAAGTTAAAATATAGGTATTATGTATGGCAAAACAAAATCACAGAGAATATAGTAAGCTTTAAAACACATATATCCCCGATATGTTTTAGCATTAACGAACCATGTACACGATGAGTGGAGGTTAACTTTTGACATCGACAGCGATCGGGAACTTCCATTCTTGGAAATTGCAACCTAATGCCCTTTTGTCCTACGACATTTGTTTGGCCTTTTTCCGTATGTGCTGTATGTATTCACACACGTTCTAAAGGATCCTTTACACTCATGGGACTTCTGAACTAAGCAATTTCGTTATAGCCGAAAATATGACTAATAAAATAAAACCAAACGTTAAATATAAAATATTATTAAAAGATTTAGATTATTTATAATCTTGAATATTTTACTTATATAGTTTCTTTTAACGATTATATAACTTAAGTAGCGGAAAAATTGTGTTATTATTTTGAAAATGTGTCTAAAAATATCCCAACATCATAACATTGTTGAAGACAATGAAATATTCGGACAAATAAAACGGCATTTTTTCGAGGACGGTCAGCAAATAGGTGTTCGATGTGACATTAAATGTGGTATTGCAATAGTTGCGAGCTGTACAACAATGTCGTTAACGATAAAATGAAGTAACAATAAGTAGCTTTTCATGTACCCACTAAAACTAGTCTGTGAAGAGAATTACCTCAACCTTTATACGACATGTTTTTTCTTTTTTATTGCCATTGGCTACATGTATTTTATTGTTCGACTGTACGAATTGAATGCTATTGTGAAGGACTATTACGTCTTGATCATGCAAACAAGGTTGTCTGCTCGATAATGGCTTTATTTAAAATGTATGTATACTTATTCACCAAAGTGTATTTTGTGACGTCAAAATCGCATCAAAATCATGATCTGTGCATTAAACTATTTTAGTAAACCATTTGATAGTGATGTTGTTAGAGAATACTTCTATTTGCCCCTGTTATGTGACGCCAGCTACTTTTCCTGATTTGTTTACAAAATACGGACAAGTATGGGATTATGGATTTAAAGGGCGCAGGGTATGTCCAAATTGTCGAAGATGTGACTTACCAATGCACTATGATATAGGTATTAATAAACTAAGAAGCTAAGTAAAAATTAATAAGTAAAACAGGCATTCCATCCACCATGGAGTTCGTATTTTCCTAACGCATGCGGGCCTGGAGAATTGCGAATGCCTAAGATATTTAACACAAAATTAAAGACAATATGAAAATATCCGTACGTTATAGCGGAATGCCAGCCACGCTACAACTTCTTTAGGAATATGAAATCTTTGGGACGTGAGACTAATTCACGCGGGAAAATACCTCGAGACGTTGAAATTTTGCAGTCTACCCGCATGTATGAAATATTTTATTGGATAATGAAAACAATTTACAAAATAACTCTGCCAACGTGTTTTGAACATCATAATTCCTTACGTATCATCATTAGTCTTCACTTGTGCTCTACTGATGAAGTCCTTCTAAAAATCTATATTATATTAATACGTGAAGCAAAAACTTTAGGAACATTTTTATGAAAATTGCGCGGACGGAGGAGTATGAAATTTGGCACACCTCAGAACGCTAATGTAATATTTTAATAATAATTTTTATAAAGTACTTTATTTTCATAAATAAAACTTTACACACACTACCATGCATTGCACACATTGATATATAAGATACAGGTACTTATTGATCTTGTTTCTGTGTCTTTGGCAAATGTTGAAAATCTACATAAATTGTTTACCTTAATTACAATGTGGATATAGATATTTAGTTTTTAATTACAAAAAAGTTTCACTTAGATCGAATATTGATCTTCGCGTTTCCACTAGTAATTATTATAATGTAAAAAAAATTATTTTTAATAAATATTGAGTACCGGCCCTCAGTGAAATGATAACATTTAGTAAGCTTAAATTTGATGACAAGGTTAAAAGACATCGGCCATCTTCGTATTCCTTAAACGATAAAAATTACTTATTTAAAGCCGTCGCTTTCTTAATTTAGATTAACAATTTGTTCGCCTCACGCATTTAGTGGTTACGACGTTTACGAGGTAATAAATGGCGAGGATTTACAAAAGGCTTCGGGTTCTGACAGTGGAATACTGATGAGATGGCGACAGGTTCGTCTTTCACTGCGGGGACTTTGGATCCAGTGCTAATTCGCACATTATAACTATTTATGATTTAATAAACATGGATCCTATCAATGTTTATTAACTAAATAAATCCATTTAGTTGTTTATTAACAACTTCAAATTTTGTGTTTTATTTAGTAGCCGGTTCCGAAAGTTGTTAGCTAGAAATAAGCTTAGAAATAGGTTTACGAACAAGAGCTGTTTTGATATTTTTTTTATATTCATTTTCAGATGATAAGTAAGAAAATCTGTTGCGTTTCGTGCAGGCTTTATTTTCCAGGGGCCAATTGAAGGAGATGACGAAGGGAGGAATGTCGGTAGTCAATATACTCCGATAACCGCTCGTTTTCCTACTACAATGAAAAAGGAAAATTGGTTTAGTAAATTTGAAAAAAGAAAAAAGAACGTTTGCTATTGATGTGTTATTCAATATAATATAATCAATATACAATTGAGTTATTCGCAAGAACTTATAAGTTTGCTAGTATATAGATAGCCAGCATATACATAGCACATACTATATTGCGTCTGTACGTATATCTATATTATAGATATACGTATAGATTCTATAGTAACGCACAGACGAAGCTCTCAGACAATGGCAAACATGGAGCGGAAAGGAACGCAATCGTATCGAGCCCCGCAAATATGCAGACTTATTGTTTGAAATTACTCTACGGAAAATTTGCAAACATACTGTATTTACTATCCTACTCGTATTATAACAAACTAGTAACTATTCTACTCTATTTACTATCCTATTCATATCACAACGAACTAGTTACTATCCTACTATATTTACTATCTTACTCATAATATTATAAGTGTGAACTGGTTACTATCCTAGTAATATAAATTTGAAAGGTTGTATGGATGATTGTTATTTTTTCACGTAGAAACTACTGAATGGATTTGGATATAATTTTAAAAAATGTTACAATCTAGAAAAACATAGTTTTACTTCAAATTAAGGAAATGGTTCGGTTTTGATAGGTTTTACAAATAAGAAACTACGCGGTAAGTGTTACAACATTTACATAGGTACTTTATATCATCTTATCCTAATCCCAATAATATTATAAATGCGAAAGTTTGTGTTTGTTTGTTTGTTTGTTTGTTACTCCTTCACGCGAAACCGGCTGAATCTATTTTCCTGAAATTGGCACACACATAGAGGGTAACTTGGATTAACACATAGGATAGTTTTTATCCCGAAAAAATGTTCCTATGGGATTCCATGGGGTGATTTTCTATTTTCTATGGGAAAGAAGTTTACGCGGGTGAAATCGCGGGGCGTAGCTAGTAAATTACAAGATTAACGGTACCTGGTAGGTACCTCTCGATAAAGTCACAATCACTGTGAGTTTCCTCTGGCCCATGAAGGCAAAGCATCCGTAAAACTTGTATGTTTTGGGGCGGCGGTCATTTAAAGGCTCCAAGTGCTTGTCTGCTTCCCTTTACTTAACGTTCGTACCAATGCATATGTTGTGATGTTACCAATAGCGATCCGTCAAGCGGCCGTCTGGACAGCGCTAATTATATCTACGTTTCTATCTGAACTACACCTCTATTAGTCTGCGTCTACGTACCGCTTACGTTATCATCACTAGTAAGTGGGGAGGTACCTCTCGCTTCCACGATACCGGCGTTAAGTGACAGCTGTGCTTTCGCGTTTCGTGCGGTGTATAGTCATGAAAATTTCTTTGGTGCTCTTTCTTTCACTATACTATAAAAAAAAAAGAAAAACCATCCGCGGACGAAACAATATTTACTAATTAAAATGAGATACCTTAAAAAGCTTCTTCAGCTTTTATTTTTAAATTCACACTCGAGGTGACAAAACGTGCAGTTTTGAACGTCACCTTCAATTCAAGAAGTTTCGTGTTTGTTTGCGGCGCGAGTACTAACGACGCCTGAAGCGCACTTTATTCTGAGCTTTTAAACGTGCACTTGAAGCTTTTGTTTGAACCCGCGATTTAATTTATAAAGACGTGCCTGAGGTTTGCGCGTCTTGTGTTGTATTTTAAGCGTTGTATGTCAAACTAAAAAAAAAATATGTACATGTCCTCCTTGCATATAGAAAATCAAACTTCATTATATTGTTTTTGTAAGACAGTTCCATGCTAGTAGAATTGAACCTGCACGACCGAGGAGGCATCTCCCGCGTACATGATACCGTTGATAAAGGTCACTCCTAGTCATGTTTGTGTGCAGTTTATGAATTTCCGTTCGCTATGAAATTTTACGTAATATTATACTCGGCAAAGTTATTACGTCACAGATATAACAACAAATAGCACAAGAATGAATGCTTTCTATAGGACAAAGTATTTGAGGAAAGGACGACAACGTCTACCACCAAGTGATTCTTAAGCTTGTTATTTTAAAAATAAATTAGCCTTAAATAATGTTAAATTTATACTAAAAATATTCAAACATTTCTCCTCCTTTTTCGAGGTCGGTATGAAGCCGTTGAATGTGTACGCGGCTGTCATAACATAAAAGATAAATGCATGTCGGTGTCGTGGTGAGTCGTAGACAGTTGCAAAGGACTATGATTGCGAGACAAAGCGTGATCGGATTGAGTAAATAAATAGTCTCTTTTAGAGTGCTCATCAATCTTGCAGCGTCAAGTGACTTGCGCAAGATGCAGCTGGAAGTTCGTCGCCCGCGACCTGCAACCTCGTACCACCATAGGGCTGCGATAATATATCGATAAAGGATAATATAGAAACTATTATATCGATATTTATAATGTTGTCTTCCTTATGATCCTCCACTGGCGTCACATAAACCTCTAGTGTGTATGATCAATCCCAATTGGTGAGTTTAGACTTAGACCATATTTTTCGCGTAGAGATCGTGCGCGATCAGAAACCTCGACTTGCGACGTGAATAAAAAAATAAATACCCTTCATTATAGTCTTATTATAATAACGATATCGTAAAGCAAAAAAAAGTATTTAAACTTCCCAACCGGATAACAGACCTATAGACTTTGTAGCGTTTTAGCCTTCTTATGAATATTAATTATTATTTGAACTGAAAAAAGTGAATTCTAAAATTAAAAATAGTAAATTATCTTAGGAAATCATCGGTATGCTGAAATTATCGATATATAATCGATAATTTCAGCATGTGGGCATGATTATATCGATATATTCATCGACAATGGATACATCCCTACACCACCAGAACGTGACACTTTACACTATAATTGCAGCTCGTTAGTCCAAAGGTGGCGAATATACAGTTCTTTTAATTCAACATACTATCAACCTTCTTTGTTAACATATTCACTTACGAAATTCACAAGTTTGCGCTTATTAAATTTTCACATTTGATTTTCACGTACATATGTTAATTTTAATGAGATAATATACGTGATTTAACATGTGGTGTTTAGACTTTGAAAATAATATAATCTAGAGATAATACTAGTATCTTCAACTCGTAGAAGCCAATAGAGTTGAATGCACTTATTGTAGAACACTTCGGGGCCAAGGATTGTCATATGTGTATGGCAATTCTATTTGTATTTATAGTGTTGTTTTAACGATGAATGAAAAACTTTATACGAGTATAAGATCTAAAGATTGTTGTTACCTTCGGTGACTGCGAACATTCTTAAAGTTGAAGTGCCTAAATCTATGTGTGATCAAGAGCGTTACACTTTCAAGTCCATATAATAATAATTAATAGTCTCCGGTTATATTTTATGTAAGAGAATATTTTCTCGCTAATATTAAATATTCGTGATAGTATCCCTCATCCAACAATTAATAAGAACTCAATAGATTATAATTAGATTACATGACAGACAGCCCAGGCGTCTGTCTTAGGGATTGATGTGGGATAGGTTGGGTATTCAATTTATAATATTCATAAATAGTGAATTAAATTATAAAATTACTTATAAACATTTTATTACTAATATTAGCATATTTACCCACCTACTAACTCAACAATCTCATAAGAAATCAAAGGATCAGTCTTAGATCAATTAATTCGTTAAAATGGATCAACAAAGTTTAATTAAAGCTGTGTGATTATTATAAATAAATAATAATAAAAACATTTTGTATATTATTATTGATTTAAAGGCGATAAAATTGGACACATCGGCGAGTGGCAATAGCTGATGTTGATAAATAGCCGGCCGTCGGCAGCCATCTGCGGGAGACGCGTATGATTGATTTGTCACATGCGCCTCGACTGGCGTAAATGTTACATCATTTATATTGTATACTCTAATTGTTTTAACATTTAGCTAAAGTTTTACAAATATATTAGTTTTAACGTATTTATTATTATGATTTAACGAATTTGCAACTAAAATGATAAGAATCATATTTTTATTTCCACTGAAGATAGAACCTCTTTCAGGTTCTAAAAAGAACCCATATCTCTTTATCTTCATTACTTATTCATTATATAGGCCTTATAAATTAATTTACTTTATTTTTTAAATATGAAGACGTTAGAGTTAGTCTTTAAACAACCTGTTTTCAAATAATTTTATAACCTCGCGGTACGTGCTCCATGCACGGATCATTAGAATCTTTACATCATTCCAAATGACATTGCTCTCAATTTTTTTTAATTTATAACTTTTTTCTACTTTTAGTTTACGTAATTTATAATGACATTATTATACATGTTTTTAATGAATTGTTGTATTACTATTTGCAATACCGGATGGCCTGAATCTCTTGGCAGAGTGCACTATGCATTTAGTGCAAATCAAACTGCGTTTGTTGGCGGAGGTCAACGCTCTCATCGGGACGTTTATGTGTTCCTGGTGTCACGGCGTCAGTCTAATAATAGAATAATAGGAATTTTAACATTACACTTCGGTATGCGAAACGTGGTAGATCGAGTATCTGTTCGACATTAGTTACAGGCAATTCAGTTAAACAAATTGATATATTTTACAGATAAAAACCTAAGCTAATTCTATAATATTTTACTTAACCGAATTTTCAATCACTTTGATTACTGATCTCGATAGGATTCTACCCTGGCCAGGACTATTGGATTTAAAAACACAGCGGTCATAACTTCTGGACTTGAATCCAGAAGGCAGCAAAATATCAGAATCGGTTATCGTATATTTCAATGAAATAGCTAAACGTTATACGAGGCGCCACCTGAAATCTATAGTTCAGAAATATCTACTTATCTCAATCATCAATAATATAACTGGCAGTCGATTTTCCAGTAAAATAATTGATTTTGTTGCTGAACGATATGCCCTAATACAGGTTTGTGTCGAACGCGTTTGAGACAAACTTGATAAATGGTTTCATTTACTTATTTATAGCATGCCGACCGAATAGCTAACAGTTTTGCCGTAAACTCTATCTTATGAATGATTCAAAAGTTAAAGATATAATATTCTGTTTAGAGCCGTTCTGGTACTATTCTTGTCCTTATAGGGACAGTATTTTGACGACAGATGGGTTTAGTTGTATGTAAAATACGCGTGTTTCTCCTACGGTTGTGAGTTCGAATCCCGCCTTTGGATGTTTAATGTTTATAGTAAAAATCGTACCTAAGTATTACTCTAACTAAATGAATATTAAATTCATCTTTGTTGTCTAGTACCTACATTTAACACGAGTATTTATAATACTTAGTATGGGGCTAGACTAACGTGGTGTGATTAGTTCACAGGTATTATTATTATTATCGTCCACCAGACTCGATAACGGCGTAGTCGTCTAAAAACTCAACTCGATCCCGATTAGACAAATGTTTAATTAGGTACAAAAAGTCTAGTTAAAGTTTATTATACGATTTCACAAATTACTCGCACGTGAACGAATTTTGCTTACAATCGATCTGAGTAGGGCCTTTGTTTGAGTTCGAGTTCGAATTCAGCGTAATTGCCTTCCAACCTTTCATTATTCAACTTTATGCAGTCATTTACTTGGGTTATTACGGGGGGAGTCGCGGTGTCGTGGGTGGATGCATTAATCGTAATATGTAAATGCGGGGATGTTTAATATTGAAATTGCAGACGTGGTTCCTCCGGTCTCACGGCTTGTTTAAGCACATGAGATTCATCATTATCACTCACATTCACACACATCAATTTTTAATTGACTAATGATGTTTGCATACCAAAAATGGTTAATTGTAGTAGTTTTAAATTGTGCTATGTAACACCTTATGTATCACCTACAATTTAAAAATAAAGAATTGAATTGAATTGAATCACCTTTTATTATACCTTCGGCGAATCTTCTAGAAGTAATATTCACTTTTGAAGAACACTTCCTGAATGAAATGGCTAATTTTTATCTGAATAAGCAGATCTTGTTGCACATGTGACATGTCTCGTCACCAGCACCAATGTCTTCTCTCTCACAAAATGTTTTGTATTCATTATTGTCACACTCGGTTAAACTTAAGCCATCGCTCATGTCAAAGTACCTGCTAGCATTAAATGTATCACTTATCGATGAAGACCGCGTGATGAAAGCGATAGAAACTGTGACTAAAATACTAAAACTATGGTAATGATGATGATGATGATGACACACACTTCGGTAGCCGTGGTACGAAGACGATCAGGAGCCCTATAATTATGTCGCACTTGCTATTTTGCCTAGACTGAATAAATTCTGCAAGTGCAAGACTAGTGACAGACGTGCAGACGGTTAAATATTGTCGTAAATTAACCATTGTGTAGCCGTACCTTTGAGTACGAGCATATGACAAAATAAAACAATTGTGAAATTACTCAAAAGATATAGACAATAAAAATAATAATTAATAATGCAAATAACACTATCCTACTAATATTATAAATGCGAAAGTTTGGAAGGATGTTTCTTACTCTTTCACACAAAAACTACTGAACGGATTGTCATGAAACTTTACAGTAATATAGCTTTCATATCAGAATAACTTAATAAGTTAAAAATTTGAATCATTTTTGAAGTCCGAAATCCACGCGGGCGAAGCCGCGGGCGGAAGCTAGTATATTATAATTTATAATAATATTTTCCCCATACTTTTAATTGGTTGCTAGCTGAAGCCTGGCCGGTCAACCTCCTGTTTTAGTGGTATTTAAGCCTCTCGAAAAGCTTCCAATTAACTTAACGATCACAAGACTTTATCACACTTCAAGTGGCTTTCGAAATATTCCGCTCGAAGAAAATACATAAAATGTCTTTAATAATGCTTGAGTAACCAATAGATAAGACAACTGATAGGTTATGAAATGTATTACAATCAAAGCCATTCTGCACATAAAGTGGAGAACGCAACGTAACATGGCCTCTGATATTCACGAAGAAGCTTGCTGGTTTGTCCGATATGAAATAAAAAAAAAAAACAACTGACAGTAATAGAGACTGCCAATTGAAGTAAAACTTTAAACTTCAAAAATTACTTGTATTCAGTAGCACACATTTATAGCGCACCTAGTCAGCGTAGTTCCATTTCCTGCACTGTTCCGTGTCCTTACGCCGCTATAAGTTTCTATTTCAAAAATATTGAAAGTTAAGCCAGTTAAGAGAAGAGAGAGAGTCTATCTACCTAATGGAAATGTATAAGTTTGTATCTTTTGTTACAGATTGAAGACGAAGGTAACCACGGCAACGACGACACCAGGCTGTTCATCCTGTCCACGCTGGCTGGGCAGCACAAGCCCCGGGTGTCCTGCGCCCTCTGCAAGGAGACCCTGCACGTGTTCGACCGCTACCCCCTCGTGGATGGGACGTTCTTCCTCAGCCCCCGGCAGCACACCAGCAGCGCTGTGGAGGTAATTTCACTCACTATTTCTAGTTAATATATTATTTGCAAACGAACTGCAACTGCTAATGGCACAAGAGCTGGCAGTAACTGCTGCTAAGGTCATAACTTTTAATTTTGATATTGTACAAAATCTGTATGCTTAATATCTGTCACAACTCACATCATTAAGAACTACTCACGGCAGATCATACCGTAATGAGGGATAAGTAGTAAATTAACGATTAGTTAAACCACATCGAATGCGATACTTTCGTGTAATTATATTTAGTAGTAGTACTTTGATGTAATAAACATTATAACGTATTTAGATTATATAAATATTTAGATGAATCGCTCGACTAATAACATAATATACCACAACCTAACTAGAAGTGCTAAAATTAAGAATCCTACGTATATGTATCGAAGGAAATAGATTTAATAAATACAATGTCTTCCTTCATCAAGACATGACAACGAAAACAAGAGTCGTACGTAAATATCATCAACACGGGTAAATAGCAATTTGTTAAAATAAATAGCATTATTTCAATTTTAAACTGTCTGAATTCGAACAAAGTAAACGTAAACTCCGTACAAACTTAAATAAGATCTCGCAAAGTTTGTTCAAACGTACAGTACACGATCGTCCCCCGCCTCTCCCAGCGACTTGTCGACTGTTTACTCACAGAATTACGACACAAATGTGAGCACTCAGATACATGTTTGTTTGGCTTTTGAATTAGCGTGTACCTCCCGAACTCAGCTTGAATAAGGCTTATCTTCATCTCATAAACATGATCGTCGTGTATTTTATATTTTATAGTTATGAAATTATTAATTTGTTTGATCGGTGCAGCTGTAATTGGTGGTTTGTGTGTGATCATGGTGTGAGTCATAGTAATTGTTAACACAAATTGGTATTATAAATACCATTTGTGTTTATAGCATTTGTATTACTCGTCAACTATTATGCGTAGCAAGCGATAATTCTGGCTTTATTCAATAATTTCAAAACCTAAGATAAGAAACGTTACAGGTTTTTTTTTAAATCCTACTAATATTATAAAGGCGAAAGTTTGTAAGAATGTTTGTTACTCTTTCACACAAAAACTAATCAACGGATTTTCATGAAACTTTACAATAATATAGCTTTCATATCAGAATAACATAATAAGTTAAAATTTTGAATCATTTTTGAAGTCCGAAATCCACGCGGGCGAAGCCGCGGGCGGAAGCTAGTATTATATAGTATACATTAGGCCAGTTGGAAAGTTCTTCGTCAAAAAAAAATATTTTAATTTTTTATTTGCATTTATTATATTTTTTTTAATGTCTTCCTTTTTATTCCACTGTGTCTCTATGGCTGGAGCTCTTTAAAAAGAAACCATGACCGATTTTTTACGTACACCCATCGTTACACGAACACTTAATCTACTCAACACTAGGGCAAAGATCGATATTAATCATTAAAATTCTGCAATATTTATTTCCATAAACTTCTACTACCTGGCTAATATATTTCTTTAATATCCAGTTGAAAGTACGTCCACTATTTGGCTAAAATACTATTTTTTAATATCCATTATAAGTAAGACATTGCAGCCATACTCAAAGTGGAACGTTCCGCGAGAATATTTAGTAATCCCCCGATTCAAAGAGAATCAAAGAATGCGCATAAGTTTTTCTTTTATTTTGGGGTTCCGTCAAAAAATTTATTCCACCACGTAAAAAGTTTGAGAACCGCTGAGTGGTACTGAGTAGTTAGAGTAATATTTATTTCCGTAAAAGTTTATCTGACTAAAATAATAATTTTCAATATCCAGGTGAAGGTAGAGGGGCGCACGCAGTACCTGACCTGCGTGTGTATGGGCTGCCTGGAGCGCTGCGATCCGGACCGCACCATCCGCTGCCGCTTCTGCGGGCAGAAGTGGGACGGCTCGTCGCTCGTGCTGGGGACCATGTACTCTTACGACATCTTCATGGCCACGCCCTGCTGTGCTGAGCGGCTGAAGGTGAGATATTTGACGTTAACTGAAGAAGCGATTAAGAGGCGATATGGTAAATGTAGGAAGTAGTGCCACGTTGCATGCGGAATTCAGTACGACCAGGCACATCTCGCTTACACGACACCCACTTAGAATGGCAGCTGTGTTCTGTGTGTACGTGTGTGTGTGTGTGGCCGGTGGTCTATGGAGAGGCGAAGCAGAAGGAGGGCAACATGAATGGATGTCTAAGGTCATGAAATTGGAATAAGAAAGGCAGAGCGTAACACCAAAGTAACACTACATATCTTTCTCACCTAAAACTTAAGAATTCTATTTTTTTTTTATTTATTATTTTTTTTTATTTACTATTTTATTTACTATTTATTTTTTTACTTGCCCTCGTAAGTGATAAATGGGAGTTTCAATAGATGGCTATTAACAAGCCGTAACTTGCACCAATACTTTGTAAACGAGAGATTGATATCAGACCTACTTCTTTCGCTTCATATATATTCATACAATACTATTTATGCTTCGCTGCAACATCCACATATTATATTAAAGTATAATAAAAAGGTGTATAAACATATTCAATCCCTACTTCACCCCATACACATAATATTTCATAAAAGCTGTAACACTAAATCTAACCTTGTTAGACATTCAGTCAGACACGTGTATTTTATATACTTTATGAAATAATTATACACAATGCACACTTGGTTAACTTCGTAACATTGTATTATGTAACATAATTAACACTAGTGCAAAAGTGCTTTTATTTGGCCAATTTAAATAAATTACATGGACTATGAATAATCTTTCAAACCTGATTTTAACAACAATAACAAGAGATATATAACAGGTTATTGTGTTAATTAAAATTAATATTAGCAATACACGTGTATTTAAAACCGGTTTATTGATAAAAATGTTGGTGCACAGTGTACAATTGATATAATTAAGATTCTGTCGCGGTTCCTTATGTAATTTAATTTTCTATCCCGTCGTTTCAGCCATCTTTCGACAGCCAGGTTTTTTATAAGTAGGTATACCTACAGGACAAATTACCAACGTCCATTTATTTATTTTTATAGTATAGGAGGACAAACGAGCAGTCGGTTTTTTTTTTTTTTTTTTTGAATACATTTTACCATTTTTTTTTTCATTCATTTTACCATTTTCATGAATACACAATGCCTATAGACATTCGCATAGAAGTTATATAGTGTTACCATTATTTTATTTAACAGTGTTATTTTATTATATTTAACAATGGTACCTATATTATAATGTTATTTAACAGTGTTATTGTTGTCACCAGTGCAACAGCTGCTACAAGCCGCTCCTGCACCCGCACCAGCGACTCAACTACTCGGACTACTCGCACCCGGTGACGTGCCCGCACTGCCGCGCGCTCGACACGCACTTCGTCAAGCCGCTGTCCTACTGCTTCACAAAACGCGTGTTCCCGCTGTACCAGCAGTGGCCATAACAAACGGCGGTGCC
>LUGF01053306.1:340469-352378 GCA_001625245.1 Calycopis cecrops
CCCCCCCGCCGCGCCTCGCCGCCCGCCCTCCGCCCTGTCGTGAACACGAGCATGGCGCGCGCGCCCGAACCCGACGACAAATTCCTCAGCCCCGCACTCGCTAGCATCACGGAGTCGCTGTCCCTACTTGGCCTCAGCCCTGAAACGCTCGCCATGAGCTTCGGCGAGTCGCTGGCAGAGCGGTACCTCGCCACTCTCAGACCGAAGCAGGAGCGACCCGTGCCGATGGCGTGCGGGGCCCCGCAGCGGACCCCCGCCAACGATCCCTCGAATCTTCAGCTATTCTCCAACGACTTCATTGACTATCTCAACCAAATCGCGTAAATCGTGCTCGTTTATCTTCAGTGTTGCGTTTTTTTGAACTTTACACGTGACCTCTGTTGAGGCGCTAGGAATATTTTTTTTGTTAAAATTAAGTTGGTATTATTGAAAATAATTTTATGTATCGGTTTAGATCGTACTATTGATTTTATTTTAATTTTATTCTGCACTTTGTTGTTTAAAATAGATAGATGTTGTTTTTATCGAAAATAATAATTAGTACCTAGTTAGACGCCAGAAACTGCATTTTTTTTATTCGTCGATTCAATTTTTAAAGGTCCTTTAGAAGGAGACGACTTTTTTTTAAATTGCTGCCTATGGTTTCAGTGATACTGATTTTATGCCCTATACAATAGGGGATATGAGTGGTGTGTTATTTAGTTCAATTTAGTTTATTAGTTATGTTTTATTTTAGCAAAATTTTTAAATAAACTTAAGTGTTATACAATATTTTTGTAAGTTTATGCTAATCTTTTTTTTTTCACCCACCAAAATGGCATCTACATCCGGCTAAGTGCGTACAATGCATGCGCTTAGCTAAGGCTGTATGTTTGTTTTTTTTCATGACTTTTTCGTACATTTATAATCACTTGATAATGATAAACGATTTAATTGTAAGCGATTGCTGTGTCATCAATAATATGATTAGCGTATCAATATTACTTTTATTGTAGTGTGTAATGCATTCAAATTTCCTTTTTTTTTATTGTATAAAATTCAGTGATCAGCGGCATCGGTGGTAAAAAAAATCGCGTGTATATTTTTGGAAACGTGCCATATCAAGCTAAAAAATCTGGGACATGAACACTTGCACTAACCGTTTATCACTGATTGCATTTATATGTAACATCATTTTTTTTTCATTAAAGTTTCGGCTATATATAATTTAGGCTAAGGATTTTCTTATAATTATCATAAATGTCTATTTATTTATAAGGATATCGCTTTAACATTTACGCGTATAAGTGATGCACATTTACTCATTAATGTTAACGTTAACGTTCTAGGTAAGGTTTTTTGATACATTTGATACGTCTTATAACTCGCGAAGTGATTTCAAGTGATAAAATCCTAATGCTAATGCGTGTAGCAGACCAAGGTGGTGCGGATAGGTAGGCGCTTAGAACGGGCTCCTTAAAGACTGGTTACACTGTCCGTTTTCATGGATAGCACGTGTTAAGGGCCACTTACACATGCCAACGCGTATGCGACATTTGACATTCGAAATAATGACTATACACGATGCTTCTATCATCCTAAGCACGTACTATCCAGAAAACATAGTTGAATGATCTTTCAATTAGTGATATACGTGGAAACTCCACTGTAGGCAATAATTCTATAAAGACTTAAAACATTTTTATAGGTGAAAATTTTTGCATTCTTCTAAAAAAACTGCCATTTTACCTTTTATTAAACTAAATGCTTCGGTTTTTATATAAAGTGGAAAGTCGCTTTGTGTTTAAACCTATGCTCTGTTCGTGATAGCAATGCAGTTACGTCAGCATTTAAATATTTTCCACAACTAATCAAATCGTTCCTTCAAAGCAGTTTGATTGATATTCGGTGGCCCCAAGACGATCAGTAACGCGTAATAAAAAAATAAACTCGCTCAAACTTACATTAAACCATTGTGAAATTTTCAATATTAACCCTAAAAGATCAATAATAGGTATTGTACACCACGAGGTCGCGTAAGGTACGATTTCTTTCGTTAGGAGGCGTTTGGAAGATCCTGACGTCACTGCAATCGTAAAGCGAACAGAGGATATACGTGTTGGACTGAGTACGGGCTCGTAGATGTTGTGTAGATTTAGTCATCATGTTCCATCACGCGCCATCACGCTATCATCCGCATCACAATACCCCATCACCTCACCTCATGTGGCATGGTCTGAGTGGAGGGCATACTGGTACACTATCACAACTTTAATGTTTTATGTATTACGTATTGCAAAAAAAGTATCAACTCTTAAAAAACGCAAGAAATTTGCTCTTAGTCTTAATTAAAATCATCTACCCTCATTTTTGTTATTATATTATACACATATATAGAAAGTAAGATCTTAGGTCACTTTTGAAAGTTAAGATTTTTTTAATCAGCTTTATGACCATATAATAATTAAAGTACATTTAAAGTAGTAAGGAAGGTTAGTACCTAGGGCCTAATTAGAAAGCCTCTGTAGTCTATAACGGTGTACGAACATTTACGTAAAACGGGAACAAATTATATCGAACTTCTAAATCTATCAATTCATCAATCTAACCAGCTCTTGGTTTTAATACATAAAATGTGTACTATACTAGTCTGTTTTAGTCGTCGCTAATAAATTTAGTTTAACTTTTTCTGAATTTCCGATAGTTGCCAGTATGTCGCGTGTGGTTGTAAATGTTGATACCTCTCTAAAAGTTTTTAAAAATTTTGTAATTCCCGCTTAGTTACTTTTAAGATTGAAATTATATAAAACTACCTTTAATATAGCACTATAATATTTGTAAATAAAGCAGTTTCTACACACAGATGCTTACAAAACAAATGTTTATTGAGATATATTGCATATTTCTAGTTATAACAGTAAATCGATAGTACATAATATCAACAATATCAAAGTACCCTAATTATTTTGACAAGAACGCTAGTTGCAATGCCATTTCATATGTTAATCAATTTTAATTTTATCGAAGTTTGCTCGTTCGTATATAGAATTATATTTAAAAGTTAAATATACATTTTAATGAATGTATCGCATAAAATGTTTGAAAAAAATTACAAAAAAAAATTGACGAGCTGTTGTTGGTATATTTAGGAAAATATTAAAAAAAATTAAACCAGATCATCTGATGGTGGCCATGTACAAAAGAAGTGAAATGGCATTACAATTGGCACTTGACGGGACAGATTATAGAGTCATAATGTTTAATAGTCAATACAGAGCCATCTAACGTAGATGTATATAGGGTGTATTTGCAATGACGTGAATCATGTCGTTGACCCCAATTCCGGTACAAATCCAAAGTAACATTATATTGGAACAAATATCCAGATATAAACAGAGGTCCTCCTATAATAGACGTCATTAAATATTTTATAAAGATCTTTTAACATTACCTCTTTAGATTTGTAATAGAAAAAATTATAGTCATTTAAAGGCTCCTAAATTCACATGAAGTATAAATCCTTTCAATGAATATATCGGAAAGACATCTCGTATCTCTACACAACTGATTTTTTGGTCAAAGAATCAAAGTCTCTAAAATTAAGGTTATTATTAGATTTTTAAACTCTTGGGTTCCTTGATTAACCATTTAGCTCTTCCACCATTTAGACAGCGGTAGTAAGATCATACTGAAGTAGAAATTCAAGATAAAGGTTGTATATGTAATAAGTAGAAGCCAGATGAAGCAATAGATTCCCTTACAGCAAATGCATAATCTTAGGATGTGTTTTATTATTCATATTTTAGTCACTTAGTTATTTGTTCAGTTTTAATAAATGTAATTACACAAACGTTGCAAACTTCTTAGTTTATTTGCACATATTTGTTAAATTTTTGTAATTAATAACAATTTATTTAGTCGCCATTCCTCAAATTTCTACATGTTGAATTTTGACGTGGTGTAATTTAGTGAATTGCTTAAAAGTACAAAGAAACAATTTGTTACTTTTGCATAAATTTTATAAAATAAATCAAATGCATATAAGTGACAGTGATCTATATAATCTTTACGTAAATAGTTACTGTAAATCCTAAATATTAGCATTTGTTTCACCTCACAAGTGACACCGTTATTTTAAATAAATTTCGTTTTACGTTTGTAAATTTAGGAGCAAAAGTTGTTACTTATTATAAAACTATATATTTATTGGTTTTCGTGTGTTCCTTTCTACTCGTATTTTATCGGATACTATAAGAATAGAGGACAGTAGAAGCTCTCCGTAGGTAACCAATCCCAGCAGTTGCTGTACTAGGTCACTCGCTTTCCAACCTAGACTAGTTATCCAGTAGCTCTCGTTTAGGATCTTAGATATTTTCTTTAATAATGTATGAATGAGACGAGTGAGTGGTCACATATAAACTATACTTAAGTCATTTCTCCTACATGTTTCGTGTTCTCGTGCCAAGCGAGTTTCGTTATATACCCGTGTATATTCTGGTCATAGGCGGTGCGATCGTGCACAGCATGTTAAGTATGTTTTTTCATTTATTAAATTTAATTACGAATTGCACTCTTCGATGATAATTACCCTGCCCTTATCTGACACTAACCCTTTTCATTAGTGTAGTACAGACGTGAGCAGCTGGTTTCACGGCGATGTACAGTCGCGTTGTGAAGTCTGCTGTTGCCGCGTTGCGCCTAATTGATCGTCATATGCTTATCATAAGATGTATCTTCATTAATATTTCTGAGAATTGTCCCAAATTGTGATATGATATAAGACTTCGGTCGCCCGAGTGTAGCTAGTTAGACTGTTTTATAGGATGGTATTGTAAAATTTAAAATTCGTCAATTCCTTTGCAACAACCATGCGACTCTATGCATCTCTAGCTTTAATTTCCACATTGAAAGACTGAAATAAAGACCCTTCCTTTTTATATTCTGTAAAGTATAAATAAACTTTTTTTATTCAAAACGCTAATGTCACGAAGTGAAACTAACAGAGAACGAAAAATTGGTCTTGTAACTATGCACATTAACTGAATTCAATTAAAATATGACCTTTTCAAAATTAAAGACGTATTGACATTCAAATTTTATCCATGAATCATCTGGCCGAAGACAATGAGAAGATTTCATCGCGAAGCTCTATTGGTTTAAATGGTTACGAGATCAAATATCGAATTCGGGTTCATTGGAGGGTATAATTAATATTCAAACTGTCAATTTCACTTCGATTCTTTCGAGACGATTGTCTTCAAGCAATTAATTCGATATTCCATGCATAGAGTTGCAAACGCTCAAACTCCAAACACATTGGCTGAATAGTATACGGCTGTTATTGGTTAGTGAAAGATCAATGTGTTAATTATATTTTGATATTCAATGTTTTCTACACTAACGTAGTATATTAATCTTTTGTAATAACTTTTCTAGTTAAGGTCTCACCACACTCCATCGGGTTTGCAAATGTATCACCTCACTTCATAACATTGTGTCTCAGATTGAGGAAAGCGGTGGAGTGCAAAGTGATATTACAACTAAAATGGAATTGTGCTGTCTTCTGCTGAACCGAAGACGGCTGTAAATTTTTGCTATTCATTACATATTCCAATACATTGGATAACTAAAACGATAAGACGGTTTGAAATTGGTGATAATCTTACGAATTGGTTATTGATAATAATTAAGTTATTGCATGGCAATTAGAATAGCATTATGAGCGGGGTGTATCAGGGTATGAGTGTCATAATTTGTACTAACTTTAAAAATAACTTTTGTACTTTCATAATGATAATGTAACTTAGCGATAATGTTTTTTCTATATGTAAAATTCGTAATTAATCGATTTTTTTACTGGATATGTAGATGTAGTATTTTTATAAGAACGAGGGTATCTCGTGTGTACGTGTATCACAGCGATAATAGGTATTGTATACGACCGCCCGTCTGTATGTCGAGATGTCTTCACTCTCGAGACATGAGATATGTTCCTGGTATAATGCAGACGTCTCGATACACAGTCTCGGGGCTCGGTCCATATTATTAAGGCTAGGTTATCTTTACCTGTCGTGTTTCTGAGTATATGCTTTTAATAATCCTTTAGTTAGCGCGGCGTATGCCCATTTGCATTTCTTTGAACATTGTCTAATTTGGTTTATTCTGATTTCAAAGATAAAATTTTTGAAAGCGTCTATGTAAGTTCTTCCTACTATTAATTCCGTGATGTATGTTTGGATGTGTGTCTACTGTGTTATTGGAACTTTTTTCTCGGGTAGGTAGTTTGGTTATCTACTCCATGATATTCTTGGGTGTGGTCGTGTCATTTTAGTATTTACTATAAAGATCTCTTGTTTACTTACAATTTTTCTGGAATATGGTAAGCGTATGTGAAAAGTATTGATAGAAGCTCGGTAAAGAAACGCCAATTGATGTAAGTCTTAAAAATTAAGTGTTTGCGATACTAAAGTCATTTAAAAGTATACACTATTAGATTAGAAATAACTTATACCATTGAAAAAATGATATTATTTATTAAGTACTCTGATACGTTTCAATGTAAGGTATATTTTTGTAATACGGTCGATGCGTAAGGAATTGGCACAATGAGGTGTTTATAGCGGTTAAGGCATAAAAGTATAAAGATTTATGATAAGGAAAAGTTCCATTTGTAACAATTTAAAAAAAAAAGAAAGAAAAAAAGCTATTAATTTATTATGGCATGAGCGTTGTAATGTCTATTTTGTACTGTTGGTGGAGTGAAGTAATGTTTAAGGTTGTTTCAGAAAATTGTAATAAAACTAAGGAGATAAAACGTGTTATATTTTATACGGATCTTGATATTTCGCTGTCGTCGGCGGTATTGTGTTACTTCACGAACCTAATTGTAAGTTTACTCTTTAAAAGAGTTCGCAGGTAGTAGTTTTAGTAGGCTTAGTGTTTTTTATACTGGCTTGATGTTGTGACATTATAATTAATAGATGATATCGATAACTGAACTCCCGAACAAGCGGCCGATCAATAGCAGAATGTGTAGTGGGTACACGATGAAAGGAACATTTCGTTTAAGTTTACGAATAAGCGGGCAGCATTCCTGCAAATGTGATCTTTACCAAAGTGTCGCTGTTCGCAAGCATATCATTTTAATAATTATGAACGACGCTAGATACGTTTTTGGTACAAAATTTAGCCAAGTTTTTTATTCTATTCAATTTATAATATATTGTTAGACAATTCTGAGTTGTCAGCACTGTAGTGAAATCGTAATAGTGGAACTGAAGCCGTGTCTAGTCGATACCATCGGCTGCCGAGTCCGAGGCGGGTAAGTTCGCGGTTCCATTACATTTCTGGCGGTAAACCTGAATTACTTCGGTTATTTAGCAGAATTATATTATTGTCTAGTGTTTCCGATTATGTTACGTTTTATATTGCTTATATTATATATTATGGATACAATGTTCATTAAGTATTTAATTCATTTGATGAGGACCTAGTCGATTCTCTATGATATCACATCTCCCAAAGTACAAATTCCTTGTTGTTTAGTCCAATTTTGTTTAACTGTTATTGACTGGAAATTATTTTAGAGAGAGTACGCCTCTATCGGGTCTCGTTTATGCTAGTGGACCCTCTTGGTTTGATTAGATTTTCTTTGTCCGTGACACGAGTGCGGTCTTTAGAAGCCCAGTCGCTGACAAAGACTATCCCTAGATAACGTATAGTTCAAATAGATCCACGCATCGCTGGAACAAGCTCTGATACGGCAATAAATACATTATTTATAGAGAAACCTTTCGTTTAGTTCAAGTTAGAATAATTTTAATTTACCTTTATTAAGTTAGTGCACAATTAACCTAATACTTACTTTATATTCAGAATTAAGTTTTTTTTTTATTTTACGCATTGGTTTATATGCTTTCTGTTTTAAATTGTATCGATTTAACAACTGTTTTATTTACCAATGTATTTCGTTATACGTAATCGCCTGCTACACATTATCTAAATAAAAGCTAATTAATACTTAAAATATATTTCAAATGACACTATACCTACGATAAATACAATGAAACCTTTATAAAAATATAATAAAAATTATAAAAAAAAAATTACTTTGTTTTTTTTTCTCTCAGCCTCATTCCTCTCACCTATCCCATTAAGTACCCGCTCCTTATTTTCATGCTTCAATAATCATAATGGTCAATGTAATGCCCAGTGGGTGTTATGTTGGAACTGATGACGGAGTGAGCTAGCGCAGAATAATTAATATTATAAGTAGCCTATATCACAAAAGATGGCATCCTTTGCAGGACTGCAAGTCGATCTGTTTGTCGATCGTCAACTGAAACTTACTCTCATATAGTCGAGTGACAGCATTTGGATTATTACTGTAGCTTGGTTGTGATGCTAAAGCCAAGTTCTGTAGAGTACCTACTATTCGCAGCTTGGGCCAGCACGACCAGCAAACACATATCAACGCGGCGTCTAGTGATGGCTATGCAGTCGCTTATTCTTGAGAGACCCCGTATGGGCCAATAGGTATGGGCGGAATCGGAGCCATTTTTATGAATACCGACGCCCATAGACAGACCCGCATAGAGGTTATTGACATGTGCTTCCTTCCTCTAATGGGCCAAAGGCTACTTACCACAAGGAACGCAATGGCACAACTGTCACTTTGCGCTAGCATCGTGCGAGCGAGATGTACCTCCCCTGTCGACCCAATTTGGCTGCTTCGCCTCATAGTACTAACTCTTAGGTGTACAAAGAGCAAGACGGTAGAGTTGCTGTCAATACTACGGGAACGAACTTGAGCAATAAGCGCGTATTCAAGAAGAATACTATTTTTCATTTTCATGACTCGGCAGTCATGAAAATGTCTCCGACTGCTCCTTTGGTCCTTTATACCTACTAAAAATGTAAGTATAAACTTGATCAGTGTAGAAAACTTGTTAGTACATATACCCATAGTACCTATGATATTGCAGACGCAAATTGATTGCAAATTGTTTAATTTAAATACTTACTGTCAAGTGGAAACTTAACAAATTACTCAGTAAACTTGTAAACTAATGATGGGTGGACAAAATAAGATACCAGGAACCAGATACCAGAAACCACTGCAGCTGGGAGCTCAATCAAGGTAGTTATCAGGGAATATTGCGATCAAATAGCGTAATCGTCAACGACCATTCGTTTAGTTACGGTTCAACATAGGCATCTGTTGTGCAGTAGCTATACGGATGGTTGCTGACTATGACGAAATGTAATTATTATCAATATTTAGTACCCGCATATGATAATCGAAAGATAAATCCCAAGATTGTATAACAAATCAACATGTCATAGCATAACTATTAAATAAACTTGAAAATACTCAGGCAGCAATACGTTAGCGGTATACACACAATAACGATGTTGATCCTCACTAAAGATATATTACGCTCTTAAGTTATGTAACTTGTGTACGTTATCGAATGATGTTTATCTGCCTAATGTGAGCATTAACCGAGCTTACGTTCTGTTGGTTAATAAATATTACAACCTTGCGCTTACGTAAATAATGGCTGCTCCAAAATATCTAGTAGTATACGCAGTACGCACCCTTGCAAAGGATTAATTCCATGCGTAGTCGTAGTAACAGCGTTTTCTTCGGCTTGTAACAATATTTTAAGATTGTTATGGCACATTTATTTGATTTATATCGTCAGTTATGGTGCATTTATCAAGTGATTAAATTTTATGTAGAGAAACTCTATTATGTTATGTTTGATTCTTTAGATTTTAAATTTATCAAAATGGGAAGTAGGCACTATTAGAATGAAATAGAAGCGTATGAGAACTATTAGAATATAGAGGAGAGAGATTTAGAGAGAAAAGTTGACAAACTTCTATTTGCAGGCACATACACCGATTTTATAAGTACCTACTACATATAATTGACAACTACTTCTTATACTATTACTAATAGTAAGTTTCTTAGGTGTTTTTTAGGGTTCTGTAGCCAAAATGGCAAAAAACAGAACCCTATAGATTCGTCATTGTCTGTCCGTCCGTCCGTCCGTCCGTCCGTATGTCACATCCATTTTTTTCGGAAACTATTGGGCCGTTGAAGTTAAAAATTTGTAGGTTGATGTATTCTGTGAACCGCTATTAGAATTTTGAATAGAAATAAATAAATTAAGAAATAAAGGGGGGCACTCCATACATAGAACTGAATCAAAAAATTTTATTTTCATCCAACCTGTATGTAAGGGATGTCTTTGAATAGGTCTTTAAAAATGACATTAAGGTTACTAAAACCATTTTTCGTCAAAATTGATCGTTTGAAAGATAGACGCTTCCAAAGTGAAAAAATGAGTGGCCACCCCCTCTAACTTTTAAAATAAGAGAGTGAGAAATCTAAAAAATATATAATATGCTGTAGATTTCAATGAAAACTATCAACGAAAATTTGTTTGAGCGAGATATCATTATTAGTTTTTGAGAAATAACACATATTCAAAAAACGCAAATTCAACTTTGTCGTTCATACAAACGCTATGAAAAACCAAGTTATTTTATTTTCTGGTAAAAAAATGTTGCAGAAACCTTTCGTTGGTACGGAACCGTCGGTGTGCGAGTCCGACTCGCACTTGGCCGGTTTTTATTTTGAGTTAGATCTTACAAATATTTTTTTGAAAATAAATATACGTACCATAGAGTTAAGTACCGAGTTTCCTTATTGCCATCACCTGGATTGATGAGCTAGCAGTCAATAGTAGCGCAGCTAGTTAGTTATACCTAGTAACTATACCTGATTCTTAAAACCATGTAGTATACGTATAGCTCATACCACGTCTAATTTAGTTAATATTAAGTCGATTCAAATGACTTATTACTATTGAATAGAGATGCTATATAAATATCTATTAATTGTTAGAATGATCAATCAACAGGCGGAATCGAAATCGAAATAAATCGCTATCACTCAGGCCCCAAATTATATCAGAGATTTGTCGGAGTACGTACTCGAAGGCTATTCAAATTTGTACCTAATCCAACCTTCACAAATTTAGAGATAACGACAGGCATGAGCCTCTCAAGAACAAACGTATATTTTTGCTGTTATTAGCGTAAGCCGAGCACGACAGCCTACGTGTAGGTAAGTCAAGTATATATGGGCGCGAATCTATTTATTACATTAATATTTATTTGTTAATATTTTGTACAAATTTGTAAGCTAAAATGATTTGTTTACTTTATTGTTTGATTTGGTAACAGCTGTATTGTTTTAAAAAAGGTTATTGTATTTCATTATCTTGATTTAATCAGCAAATAATTACAGTACTGTGATGTTTCCGCTCCAGACGTATATGGGGTTACGTAGTCTGGTAGATGTGGAGCGGTATCACCTGAAAAACCTGAAAAACCTAGCTAATGTTCCCTACCACTCTTTCCCATCTGGGTTACATTTAAATAGATATAAAACCACATAACTATTAATATTATTTATTTCTGAACTTTCTTATATTAATACAATTGTTATTTATAAGCCTATTTTAGAATTTGTACATTATTCCTTACGGCCCGTGGCCGGAACTCTTTCATTCCATTCCCCGTTGTAATAAGAATGTGTTCTACAAAAATCTAGCATCTTGTCAAACAAGAAAATTTCCTTCTTGTTTGAATTTAAACATATTTTTCTTAATAGAAGAATATGTCAAACATAGAGGTTTTAAGTGATATGTAAGTATTATGTAAGTATGGAGGAAACTCCATACGTTACAGTACTGTATTTAACTGATAACATTAATTTAAATACTTAACCGACAGGTACAAAAGATAAGTAGAGTTAAAAGACGAGGCTGTTCGTTACGATCATTCGAAGTGTTAATATTGTTATATTTTATTGAAGTTATAGAACCATTAAAAGTAGTTATAAAAGTGAGTGT
>LUGF01053306.1:360509-374359 GCA_001625245.1 Calycopis cecrops
ATTACAAAGCGGCCCTGTTTTTCTAAATAGCTAGCCGTAATGTAAAACGGCGGTTTATACAATCTGACTGCGACATATACACACGAGAGCGCATAATTACTTCACACTGGTTTCGTCTAGGTGAGAGCTACCTTTGTTGTGCCAGCCCAATTCGGGTCTTCCAATTTCTTCAACAGTCTCACAGTTTAACAGTTCTAGTGAGTTGTTCAATCAATCAATTTTGCCACGGCCAGGATTATGAAATACTCTGAATGTTATAACTGATAGCCATAACTATAAAATTAAACAGACGATACACAACTTCCTACATTTAATATTTTCCACCCGCTATATATACGCGACGGAACTCCTCCAGGCCGCGATAGTTCAAATTCTCCGAACGTTACAATAATTCACTTTTACGAGCGACTCGCGTCTGCTGATGCGTCTGCGACTCCGCCTCAGAAATTGTTCTAACAGCCGTATTATCGTCCGCCTTTATGGTAACAACCCAGCGAGACTATTTTCAGCTTTCCACTGATATATAACACGAATATAAAACGAATATTTTATATTGATAACGTTTTGTTGCTGTTTTTCATTGCGTTCGACACTTTGCCTACAAGCTGTGTACTGGTTTGACTGACAAAGGCGCTTCAATGGTTGTAACAGGCATATTTTGTGATACAACAATAACACTAGGTATCTGCACAATTTAAATACTATAACAAAATTATAGAATTATCTATTTTCATCGCTCTAGACCATAAAAAAATTATATAAAAATAGATTATTATTTTTGTTACTCATACATCAGTTCGTTTGGTATCCATTTTGAATATAATACTTGCGCATATTTAATTTTAGAAAATACATACACTTTAACAAACAAATTAAATATGTTGCAGACCATAAAGCAAGCCTTATAAACAAATTAGAGCGAACATTCCTTTTACGTACGTTAAGTACAGTCGTAACATAAACTTTTTCAATTTTCACCTGCAGTTAAAGTCCGACATAAAGTAGAAGCATCGCGAATGTAAATATTTTTAGAAGGTTGACGCCTGCGGCAAATGTAGCGACTTGATAAGGGGGCGCGCATAAAACTCGTGTAAACACCTCCTTCGCCTCCTTACAGCTCTGCAGTGCCGTAGCGTGCTCTGGCGGGGCCCCGTACAAATTGGTTTGGGGGCCCCTCTTTGGGAAGTCTGTTAAATTTCGCTTACGCACGTTGGGGGCCCCCGTGGCCCCGGGGGCTCCATATATTTAGTACGGTAGATACGGCGATAGCTACGCCCCTGCTGCTCTGGGACCGAATATCGACTGCACTTGAACCAACTGATATTGTAACCAAATGCATTTGAAACTTAGATTGGCTTTTGAATTATTGAGTGATCTTATGAGACTTAAAACATAATATATTATGAATGTATGGAAATATTTGATTGAGGTGTTATTTTGTAAAGAGATGAATAGAATTAATCTATTCATCTCTTCAAAAAATATGATGATATATTTTAGTGTGTATGCGTAGGAAAATACTATTTAGGAATGTGGATTGGTACTTTCTTAAATACGATTTGCGTAAATGTGTCCAGCTTTTAAAACAAAATAAAAGAAATATTTGTTACTTAATAAGTCTCTCGTATTGCTATTTGTGTGGCAGTGTAGGAAATTGTGAAGATGATATACATGAAATTACTTTTTTTTTATACCAAATAAGCAGTCGCAAGTTTTTGATGACTAGTAACGCCCATAGACATCTGCATAAATAGTGTATGGAAGCATTCCCCTCTTTCCTTCTGCCCCTACACGGGCCAGGGCCGTAACCACGCACAACGCACCACAGGTTCACTACGAAAAGCGACTGCACAGCAATCATGTAACGACGGTGGGTATAGTGTGATCGCGAGGTCCCTCCGGAGTCCTTCGTGCCCAATTCAGCTGCAAATCAACATGCCATTACATCTTATTAAATTGGTCCAATTAGATCACCCAAAGTGCTGGATTGCACCACAGACTACTAAGCCGACTACTACGCTACCCGACCGAGCCGACCGCTACGACAACGCAACCTTCTTAGGAGCAAGTATAATATAAGGATAGGTACCTATATAGGAGAAATACATGGCACAACACCTGGACGTATATTTCCACAAAAGAGGTACTTAGAGAGCACCTACTACATTGGACTCATCTAGTTTACATTCATTATTAAGTTTGACATACTAACGACAACTTACATATTAAACATTTCTTTGTAAACATGCTTTAATACGAACAAAGAACAGAATTGAGTAATATAATATCAGAGAAATTGTAAACCAATTTTATATCAACTCTATCAAATTAAGTTGTAAATTGTACGTTTCGAGGAACGGCGAACGAAAGTAAAACTAAATTATACGACTATTGATCGTCCTGTGGCCAGACTAACCAATATTAAACTACAGTGCAGCGTCATTAAGAATTTCTAGTCGCAAACATTCTATTAGAGTGGACGAAGCGCTTTTAGTTTTTCACAAAGCTCATTTAATAAAAAGGTTAACCGGACAATCTTGATTGTCTTTAAGGATACTAGATTTTAACGCTAATTAGATATAATAATTTATAATGTAACATACGTATCAGAAATATAATATACATATAATCACAAACTGGATGGTCTTCCCATATTATAATATTGTGTCTATAAATATTTGTGTTGGCTGTAAGAATGTAATTAAACTGTGTTAAAGTAATAATTAAAACTTAGAAGTAGAAATACTGAGTAGGTATATTGACTTATACTAACCTCATGGGGAGAAAAAATAAAGGCCAACAAAACCTTACCAGTGTTAATAAAAATAAAGCTTTTTTTTTAACTTTGGCAATATATTCAAGATGAACCACAGCACAAGTCGAAAATAACCAGTAAATAAAAAAAGAGTGGTTGTTCAGCACTAAAACATTCCAAGTTGTGTGGACCCCACTTACATCGACCTCTTGTTCCCAGATTGCCTGATTTTCCGAACGCAAAAATATCGCTCTTGTTCGATGGACCTTTTCTCTTCTCCTGAGTAGGAGTTTTTACGAGTGTAAAAAGGAGGAGAGGGCCTTTTTCTCTAGAGGAAAAGGACAAACCCACTAAATTAGGCGAGCAATGTCTCAGAGAGCTCCTTTTTTCAGCTCCTACTCGATTATTCTTTCCTTATAAGAGTTGTTCCAACCTCCTTAATCTAATTAGCAAGCGTAATCCTATTAGGACTACCCGCTTGCTAAAAGTTTGGTAGCAATCGGATTAACATAAATTTTGCTAGTTATTTCTCACTAGTGGTTGAAATCAATAGTTGTATTTTATATTTTATAACTAACTTTTTTATGGTAAAGGCGGGCAAACGAGCAGTCAGAGCCATTTGCAAGACTACCGACGACCATAGACATACGCATAAGAGGATATACAGATGCGCTGCCCCCCTTTCTCCTTCCACCTCCATGGGCTACCTATGTTGCAACTTTAAATTAATCTTTATAATTTATTGGTAAATTAAATTATTAGTAAGAAGTTGTATCAATGTTGCATTTCTACAGAATACGGCCAATGTACCTCTCACTCACACGATACTAACGTGAAATTATGACTATCCTGCCGCGTTTTGAATGGTTAAAAAAGTAAAGGATTTAAGAAGTTCAACGATAAAAAGGATTCTTTACAACACCGATGTTCAAACCTTAGATTGGCGATGGGGCTCAGTAACCCAACGAACTTAAACCTGGCATCATTTGAAGTAGCTATAGCTCCTCCTTGTACCTCTTCTAACTTCTAAGTGCACCCTAACACTGTCCCGAAGTTGGTGAGGTTGTCTTGTGGTGCAGGACAACTTCTTTGTTAAGGGGGCGTCTTAGCTTAGGGGACTAACTAGCCGTCGAGATGCCCATGGTTAGATGTTCAGATCACTTTAGCAAATGCGACGATGATAGCACTCGAGGACTCTATCTTGAGCCGAAGCGAGTACACCAACGGACCCCACACAGGGACGCCGTCGATGGTGCGTAAATGTCTTTTTACTGCTCTACAAAAAAGGGTTTTATTTCTGCATAACTTCAGGAGTGTTTATAGATATTCATGGGTCACCAAAAGGCTTAACAAAAGGCTTAAAAACAGCTCCTTTGCTCTTTCTATAAATGAGAGTTTTATTATATTTGAAACTCAGTGCTTAGACGTAAAATAAAAAAAATAAACTGCCATGTCGAAACCACTTTATAAATTCACTTCCAATTTGAAGTTTACAAATACTTCGCCTAATGACTACAATAGATGAATCTAATAATGTGATAGCACACGTCTGGGCGGCTTCAATTCAATGATGGAGCTTTGAAAAGAACTAATTCGGTCTGCAAGTTGATACGGCGGGGCCATTAGAATGATTGCCGTCCCATCGCACGGGCATGATTCATAGTGAAGTGTAACAGACGGACTGGCCCTCTTAACGTATTGAATTTTGTACTGCGCTTCAAATATTAGCCGGCTTTTATTAATATTCTAACTATTGGATGTATGTGATTTTTATGCTGGATTTTGTCCGCTCATGTGTGAAACTTTGATGCATGATTGTCGTATTGATATTCCGTTGAAGTTACGTTATAGTTCGCGAGTTAGATTCCCGCTCAAATCATGAGTGTTTATGCGCTATTTGGTATAATGTATATTTGTATAAAGTAAGTCTATATGAGTGAATGAAATTTTTCAAGTTTATAAAAATATAAATCATTGGACAGTTTATAAGCCCGAAATTCAGCGAAACCATTGCTAAATATCTTCGACCATACTAAAATGAATAATGCGCAACGCCAGGTCAATGTTCCAAATATATTTTGGCTTCTATTAATGCGATAAAGACTCCTTTATTCATTATTTTCTTAAATATACAAATACAGATAAATTAATAAATTTGATGCGAAGCTTATTAACAGCACCCACTTCTTACCACGCTATAATATTTTATTCCGCACCACATTATACGTAATAATATATCTATTAACTAGTTAAAAGTTAGCGAGAGTTAAGAAAGAGTTAAGAGCATTTCCCGTCATGGGTTCTGCACGAGTCCTGAGGTCATCAAAGTGTTTTTAAGCCATAGATAGCAAACAAACAGGAATGGATCCATGGAGAATCTCTTCATTGCAGTCGAATCGACAGCACGACCGGGTTTATAGATCTTACTCAAACAAAACACTTCTCCTGAAAATCCTGGCCGGAATTCGAGAAGACAAAAGCTATTATTACCTACACATACAATAACGTTAGCCATTTCTGATATGTTAGAGTGGCTGATTATAATATATCTATGTAGATTTTTTGCAGCGTTAGGCAGGGATCATATTATATGTATTACAACAAAGTGGACTTAAGCTTACTCGTCCTAGGTACGCGGCAATCTGTTTTATCTAGGTACAGATTTTTAAGAAAGTTTTAAATTTTTATTTCTTACATCATATCTATTAAAAATAACATATTTATATATACAGGTAGGTCGCCAAAAAAGCCTTCACATTTATTCAATAATTTCGAAACCTATCAAATCTACTTTTTAATTAATTTTTTGGTGTCAAATATTATACATTAGTTGAGTTAGTACTTGTTTGTCCGCGGGGACAAATATCAGCCTACGCCATTGATATAATATTGTTAATTACATCAACTCACTGCAGGCAGGTATACAGCAACCAAACTTCTTTTATGACTTGCGATTTTATTTCTCTCATTTTATTAATCAAGTTCGGTCATAAAAATATATTTCTGTTGTTAAGATTTTCATTACTCGATGTTGATTACAGGTTACGTTTATGATTTTATTTTTTGGAAACTATAAACCAAGGAATCGACGGGGCAAGTCTTTTAGCCTCACACTCATTTAATATGCATACAATATAGTAAATTATTATTTTCATGGTAAAATGGACCTTTACAATGTATGTGGCGAAAAAGGTATATTTTACTTTACCACTTTTTATTGTTCTTATTTAAATAAATAGTACCTAGATCGAGCTATAATATCTAGCTTATATAGCTATCTAGTAATTATACGTCTTAAAGACTTTGGTCTTTTTTTTGTTACAGGCGGGTTTGTTAAATATTTTGTAGTTACTTTACAGATTAAAATCTGTAAAGTACACGTTACAATATTTATTAAAAGGTAAGGTGTTAAAATTCGAAAAAGAAACTACAAAATGTGCAATAGACTCCTCTAAAAACAGAAAAGAAGGGAGATTAGCACCTTCATTCCTATTTCTCTCCCGTTATCCCCAAATCCTATGAAACAAGATATACATATTTTGCTTCTTGTCAGTTTTGTGTGAGCTAGCGAGAGAAAATCCCAGTCATTCCAATCCGATTCAGTTCAACATACAAAAATGATAATATCATCTCCCTTGATTCCTCCAACACCATTTAAAACTCAAACTCACAAACCATAAGCCTCACAATACTCGACAGCGTAGCACTTCGGAGAAGTAGCCATGTCGGCCTTCTGCTGTATTTGTAATAGTTATATTGTGGCTGTCGTTATTAATAAGTATATTGTAACATGTTCAGGCAACATGTGCATGTCGTATACCTTATCGTTGCAGTTTTAAACTCAAACGATATAGTTTCAGTGCCAGGGTTGAGGCAATCGCTTGGGAATTTTTGAATCTCCTACAAGCGTCCTTGCGATCAAAGGATTAGCGTGATTCGTAGCTTTATCGAAAAGCTACGGTCATTTCTTTGAAATATTGAACACCGCTATCTTGCTGCAACGCTACTTAAAACGCAATTTATATCTCTCTAGTCTAGTCTTATAAAAATATACTTTAAAATGCTGTTAAAAATACATATCCCAAAAATATCCCATGTTGTCATAACATGGACAAACAAGGTTTTCTTGTGGTGTTGACTAACGTGAAGATATTATTGTATTACTATTTTGTTGCGGTAATGTTTAGAACAAAGAAACCACAAGTTGAGAGATAAAACTGCTGTAGGTACTAAACCTAAGTACATTTAAATACATGTTACTCTAATTTTTATATTTCATTACAGGCCTTTGTGGATTAGAATTACGAGAATAACTGGAAGATAACTAATAGAATTACATTTCAATATACACACGTAAGAAGACTGTGCTTTATGATCAGAGAAAGGCATGAAGAAGACAAGAAAACGAATCTTAAATTAAAAGCAATTTTTGCTGATAGTAAAATAGACTTTGTCCGCGATTTAGTCGGTTAATGTTTTAAACGGTCTAATAAGGTTTAGAATAAACCAAGTATAATTTTTTGTTTTTCGTATTATAATTATAAAAGTCCATAAAATTTATTTAATTATTAAGTGATTTTGAATGATGTATACAAATATATAGGTAGGCAAATAAAAAGACATTTTTTTGTAGTTTTTATTCAGTACATACCTATATGTAGATAAGACAGCATGTTTCCATATTGAAATAAAAAACCGGCCAAGTGCGAGTCCGACTCGCACACTGAGGGCTCCGTATGAATGGGAATAACAATCCAAACGTAACCGCCTAAAAAATATATATACCAACCTATATACCTATAAGTTGATAATGATTTTTCCTATGATCTACATATAATTTACTAGTTTTCAGATTTATTCCTATATATGTGCTATAAGTTCTTACTTCTTGCCAAATTTCACAACTCCAGGTCAACGGGAAGTTCCCGATAATTTTTGGTTTTCGACAAAGTACGTTTTCATACAAAATTTGTGCATAATTGGCTATAACTTTTTATTACCTTAACTTAGAAGTGTGTTTCAAGGCATCAAGACGTAACTGACCTCCGTATTTGACAAAAAATTCAGCTTAATCCCTTTACGCGTTTTAGAGAAAAAGGTCTTGACAGACGTACAGATAGACGGACAACAATGTGATCCTATAAGCGTTCCGTTTTTTCTCTTTGAGATACGGAACCCTAAAAATGTTTGTCTGCCTTCTATTATCTACTAAGCTTCTGTTCCAAATCTGATCAATAAACACCAACAAAACAAACACTACCGGCAGCGTACGAGAACATTGTGCTACACAATTTGATCTGAATCAAGCAAAACAAAGCGTAATAACTTTATAGTATCTGATAGCTATGTACGGGCCCCGTTAAACTGGACATAAAATTTATAATCGCCAAGGCCTTAGCACATTTAAATGGCACCTTTTCATAGGTCTGTAAATTATAACTGGGTCTGAAGACATGTTTAAAACGTGGCCTCTGAGGGGCGTTGCCAAAACGTCCTCGTAATTCAACGTACTATAAAACGCGTATAGCTGGCCTCTCGTCATTAGTTTGGGTCTTTTGTTAAAGGCTTTTTGGAAAGCAAGCAAATTGGAATTCCTATTTGAATTTATAGTTATGGAAATTACAAATAGTTGACTACTAAATAGTAGTAGGCTAAATAGACTAAATACTGCATATAGATTAATATTACATTTAGTATATTATGTATCTTCAATTTCTCGACTTTCCGACGTCAATTTTACTACAATTATCATTTTACAAAAGTTTTGAAGGTAAATCTTAGTATTACAATTTTTGATTAAAAGAGCAGGCAGATATTAAATAACGCCATTATTGTACATCATTAAATTAAACTGGTAGTAATTAAAAATCTAATCATACTGAGAATTTTTTTTTCTTATAAGCTAGTGATTATCATACGATTTTGCAAACGAACACCAAATAACAGTCAAAATAAGCAGTCGATTAATCCAAAATTACATTATAAAAATAATTATGAACCGTCGTACATAACCATTTTTGGAAATAACAATTAGCACACAATGTGGAACAAAGGATTAAAGTTGCACAATTTTATTACGAGGCAACATCAAAGTTCATTAAGGACGCGCTTCGAATTTCCCTTATGAGAATTTTGGGAGTAATTACTTAGTTGGATGTAAAACGTGGCGCTCACGTGTGAAGCCGATAAAAACTTTGTAGACGCCGGGGGCAGGCAGTATCTGCATGAAAAATTTTACGATCGTGCATTATGATACTGGCATTATGTTTTATTAGTTCCGCCTTCAATCAGATAATGAATGTGATATTATAATATCAATAGGGGCATCACGACTTTTTGGAACTTTTCCGTCTGCTCTAGATGGACTTTTGAGATATTCAAGTTAAATGTCTTCGTGAATAAATTGTTCTTCTTGAATTGGTAATTACTATTATGTAACATCTCCATCATCTCCAGTCTCCATCAAGTATATTTTATAGTATAACATTCTAATTTCCTTTTTTTATCAAAAATCTTTACTCTTGTTGATTGAGTAGTTTGTTATAAATTATCTATTTTGATGTGTAATGGAATAGGTACTGTTTTAAGAACTTTCTTTTATTCAATTGACGCTTTGTGCAAGTTCAACTCGCTTGGTTCACTGTGTATATTTTAGTACATAAATACATTAGCTGACATTTTTGTATTTTACAGATATATGCACTACCTACCTACTATTTTGTTTTAGATGTTATTCTTAATAATTTCTTCTGTAAGTTTCAACCACTCATCATGCCTTATCTATATAAGGATAATTTACATTTAAGATACCTAAATCATAAATTTAAGTAGGTATTTTATTAGTAAATAATTATTTAAAAATTATAACATGTTCGTCACTGTAAGTATTTTGTAAAAATACTTTTACATTTTATGACAAAATAGCGACTTAAACACAAAAGATTTAGCATTAAACTCAGAGTTTAAATCTGTTCTTAAATCTTTCTATCTTCATACTAATCCTCATGTTTCAACTTTGTGCAATAAAATACTTAAGACACTATGTCGAAGCAGATTTTATACACTTACTACACTACATTACATTACACTACACTACATTAAACCCGGAACTCGGTAATCTAATATTACAATAAACGTTTTATTCGACCATATATCATATTACTCTAACAGAACGGCGTGTACTTGATTTTTGACATCATTATTAAACAAAAGACCTACCGCTTGCTGATGGTCTGATAAGGGTCACGAAAAACAGATTTCCGTCTCTATATTAAATGAGTTATGTTCTAAATTGGCATGACCTGATCACCAGGTAGTTGAGATCCATGATATATTTTATTCAACAACACTAACTGTTTATTTGATTAAACAATTTGTTGATCGCTTTTATGGTAATCGTATGTCATGAATCTGTATGTCATATCATGGTAGCCGTACTTATCATAGTTTTGTATAGGTATTTTTGACTTTTGACAGTGACATATTAGTTAATATGGACTACTTAGTTGAGTGTACAGTTGTGCGTGCGCCCATAGACATCTGCATAGAGACTATACAGATGCGCTGCCCCCCTTTCTCCTCCCACCTCCATGGGCCACCGGCTACTTACACACCGCACGAAACGCGACAGCACAGCTGTCACTTCACGCCGGTCTCGTGTAAGCGAGACTTCTTAGTGTCTTCTTCCTGTTTCACTTCAATCGTCCATCTCGGCTGCCTTGTCATCAATGGGTTATACGAATTAAAAAAGCAAAAGCCCCTGTTGTGATCTTACGTGGCTTGCGTCTCCTATGAGAATCATGTTTATTTTAAAAGAGTAAACTTTTTGGAGCTTACACATAGTATACTCTTGGATAAAGATGATATATTTAGGAAGCCAACACACTACCGTAGAGGAAACAAACGAAAATTTTACATCCTCAGATCTGTCTGGCTATTAACGAAACGTATAATTAATTACTAGACTATTTAAATATATCATTGTTATGATGTATAATTAAAAACGAAACAGAACACATTTCGACAGCTATCGGCAGAGTATTGTTACTTCAAAATCAAATCGTTTCCGCGTTTTTTTTGGCGCGTCCGAGTTAATGATAGGTTGTGTGATGATTTCGGCTTATGATTCGGAACGCGGTTCAAGGGCAGCTCAGTGAATATGACTAATGACTTGCACGTGCGTGAGGAACAAAAACTTTAAAGAACGAGTGTTCCGAGGGGATAAATCTTTACAGCTGAAATGTATAATAATAATCAATAGACTAACCTTAAAGCTTAAAAACTAGTATAAAATACCAGTTTTATTATAAAACTGGTGTGCGCACTACTGGTTTTTAAGCGTACTTAGGTAAAGGATAGATTTGTTATGTACCCTTTATGGTAAACCATCGAGATTAGAGAGCGATCAGTAGAACGAGCGTAGATGAAGTGTGCCGCCAAATGTATCATCTTTTTTTTTTTTTTATTGTGGGGAAACGAGCAGTCGGAGCCGTCGTCGTCAGTACATGGATTTGGCCATGTGTTATGAGGTAGGCATCATATGTCAACTCCGGTGTGTCACTAAGTATCTTCCTTCCAAGATGAGATATGAAAATGCAATAAGATTTACGGAAATAATCTTCGAAATAATGCTCAGAACCTAAAATGCTCTCACACTTTTAAGATTAGCTATTGTTATTATCGGTCTATGTATTTACCCGATTGTGCGACACAAAGGAGGGTTATCACAGTATTATCGGTGAAGGTCTAACTTATAAACTGACTCAAGTTCTATAAGCCATTAGCAATAAATCGTCAGAAGCTAGGTTGTAGATAAATGTAATTGTACTAGAACGAATAGTGATAGATATTTTAGAGAATGTAATAAACGAAAGTGCTTGTAGCGAGGCTACACTTAGGTAATTGTTAATAAGCGATCAACTAAGTTAAATTCTGTGAAAGCGTCGTAGAAATGGACTTTCAGTGATATATCATCTTGATGTTCATGATTCATCAGTTTGAAAGGTGTTCCACGCTTGATTGTCATTTAATAACCTTGATAATTCGTTAAACATGAAGTATAAATACCCATCCGTGCGAAATATGCATTTAATATAGGCATGATAAACTCTGCCAGAGAGTGACAACTTATTTATTTCCTGATGAACACGTTTGTTAGAATATTTGGTCATTTCCTGCCCTACAATAGTACTATCGTCAGCTTAACAGCGTAATACAATTGTATGATTTTGTAGTTACTTTACGGGTTTAACACAATAAAAAAATATTGAAGGTGTAACAAACGCGAAAGTCTCAAACAAGCAAAATAATATGATATTCTTACATATAATAACGAAGTATTAGAAGTCCATACATATTATTCACAATGTATTATAGAAATCGTAATGGTTATTTGACGAGAATAATGGTTATTTATTTATTTAATATATTATGCACACTAAAATAAATCAATATAAGCTTACTATCTAGAAATACTTGAATACCTTTGTACCTAAAGGTAGTCCTACTACTAGCTCTCCCAGTAATACGACGTAGGAAAAAATTCAATGTTGTTAGAATATGTAAGTAGATTAGTGTCATTGAATTAAAATGTATTATCGTTTTTTAAATCAATGGTAAACATACAAACACTTCATATTATTAAGCCTTCCCTGGGTTTTTAAATGAAATTCATTTCCATTCTAAAACATTTCGAAGTGCTCCGTACTATAGTCTATACCTAACCTCTTTTATACTTACTAAGTTCCATTCAAGTTGGTATTTGAATTCGCCGTAATTAGATTGCAGGAATTGTTGTTATTGCAGCGATTATCTAGCGGCTGCAGCGCTTAATTGTCGTCTTATTGCTGCGCTTCTGAATGCAGTCTTATGGCCGCATCGGGGCCCCGAACACGATGTTATTTCGTTAATTGCGCTCTCATTGCGCTATCAAAGGTTGCGGGATGGCGAAATTTCGATCCCCATCCTTTGAACCCTCTATTCGAAAGTTAATGTACCGTTGTACGTAAAAATGTATGTTTGTAAAATAAAATTCAATCACTCAAGAGAACGCTTTACGCGCTGTTTAGCAGCGGACCGTGGATCACTGCAATATTGTTTTACAGTACAAGGGGGTGAAGGAGCAGTTGGAGCCTTACGGTGACTACCGACTCCAAAAGACATAATTGAGATGCAGATTTGTTGCTCTCTTTTCTCCCCACCCACCGGCCACCGCATACTTTCCAGTAGCGCGAAAAGCGGTAAATCTGTTACTTTATGGTGTTGTAATTAGCGCAAAACGCAACGGCATCTGAAATATAATGGACCACCGGAAACTCCCCAATGGCGCTAAACTGGCGGTATCATGCGAAAGAAACGCGTCAACTGGTTTGAAATCACTTCCCGTCGACATCACTTATTAGATAATAATTAGATCAGATAGAGGAACCTACCGGTCGTGCCGGCTCAATTCGGCTACAATGTATCACTACCTCTTACCTCTTACTAGAGGTCAGAGGTACAGAGGTCGGTGCTCGTATAATTATCATTAAAGCTGATCACGTAAGTACGTAAACCTGGCCGCAGCTGTTTTATACTTAATAACTCAGTTTATAGCGGCGCTGTACCCGTAGTTTTATGTGTTGTATACAGATTATTGGTTTTGTGAAAATAAAAACACCTGATGAAAATGACGCGGTTCCATTATCATAAATACTTCAGGTGAGGTTTTCTTTTTACGTAGCCCAAATATGTAGTTATCGTAACTTTTATACAAGTTATAATCTATAGCTACATATTTACTACTTATAATAAAACTGTAGAAGACGTCATTCTGTCTGTCTTGTGCGGCTTTCACGAAAAACTACTGGACGGATTTTGATGAAAGTTTTTGTTTTTGTTAAATAGGTCCTCGGTAATATTTAGGTAAAATAGTTTATCAAAAAAAAAAATAATATATATACTAGCTGCGCACCGCGGTTTCACCCGCGTAACTTTCGAACCCGTGGGAATATCGGGATGAAAAATAGATGTTGGCCGATTATCAGACCTACTCAATATGCTCACAAAATTTCATGAGAATCGGTCAAGCCGTTTCGGAGGAGTATGGCAACGAAAA
>LUGF01053306.1:394210-409039 GCA_001625245.1 Calycopis cecrops
CCCCGCATCTGGATCCAGCGCTGCATATATGTGAAAAGCGTGATTTTGTGATGGCATTAGTTCGACTCGTAGTTCGTAAACGAATTGCATAAGTATTACCTATTTAAAATTATTTAACATAAATAATTGTATGCCTCTATTCTAAAATAAATTATTTAGTTTAATATCAGTAGCAGTCTTGTTTATTGAAAAGATTGTATTTATAAAACTAGAAATAATATTTTGTGTAACGTATGGGGATTATTTTCATGAAAAATTATATAATTTCAGTACATGTCCGAATTGCACTATTACAGATAGTAACATTTTATAATATTTCTTTGCCTCACGGATCAGGCTCTGAGCCAACTTTCTAGCATGTAATATGTCACGGTCATGTAATGGAGCATAATGAATGCATTTTACAATAGCCGTCAGATACAGAGTACGTGCACATGTACAGCTATACAAATATGACGTTGTGACATTGTTTCCAGAGAGTTCCGATGTCTAACTGAACCATAACATAACGCGCTGTCACATATCAACGCCGGCGCCCAACCAGGGGGTCTATCCTTACAAACGTTCGTTATATTTACACCGGTCCGAAATTTAAGTTACATTAAAACTAGGCTGGTTACAGTTCATGTTCCGTTACAGTAATAGATACTTTATATCTGCATTGAGACCGAGTTGGACCGGCACGAACTGGTAAGAGCACTCCCTCACATGATACCGAGAAGTGAAAGGTATGCTGTTGAATGTGTTTGGTGTTTCCGTTGGCTTAGAGGACTGGAGGCGGGAAGTATGACACGTCTGATTAATAATTATGAACTAGTTTATGACCGTTGATAGGTTCATAAGAAGTCGCCGACTGCTCGTTCACTGCAGGACTTATGCTTCTAGGACCGCCAAGTTTAATTCGACCAAGCCGACGAAACACTGCGGAAAAGATTATTCTTCTGAGTTGTTGCTGGAAGATCAGCTCGTCACCTGGAAGTTGAAATGCGGCTTGTGTTTTATAACTCTATTAACACGAAGCAGCATTAGAGCAATCATCAATACCCGCGATTCCGCGACCAATCGCAGCGGTGTGCGGTGAAGAATCCGAGCGATTGCGCTACCGTGATGGCAGGCAGTCGGTGCAATCACAAAATCGCCCTACTGCTAGTTGCTTCTGTCTTTGTTGCATGCACCCTTATGTCGCGGGCAATTGGGAATTTATAATATCTATGAAGTAATCCTCAGTTATAAGTAGTACTCTGATGTTCCGGCGGAAATATTATCCATTTTATAATAAAAACTATTTTTACTCATTGACATGACGTAATATAATCATAAAACAATAGTACTAGCAACATGTTTTTTATCTTAATGTGTGTTTGTTACTAGCAATTTATATGTTATCGTTTGTAATGCATATTTATGACTAGTACATATCGTTAGGTTACTCATATGTAGAAAATTAGCTCACTGTATCATGGATCATCAATTTTACATCGTAATAAACAATTATATTCTTTTCTTTATGAAGTAGGTACACTTTTTTATAGCATAGGCGGCAAACGTAAAGTGATCACCAACGCCCACAGACATCCGCAACTCCAGAGGTCTAACAGATCCGTTCCCGAGAAGAATATGCTCCACTTTATTGGAAGGATAATTGGATGACCTCCTCTGATGCTCTTTGGGGCTTATGAAGATAATTGTGATGGACGTATGCAACGATATATTACAATTTCTTCTCTAGTACTAACGCATTGAATAGGTTTATGACACCAAACGGATCACATCCAGTAGTGAACTTGTGACGTCAAGTTTTTTTTTTATGGTATAGGGGGGCAAACGAGCAGTCGAAGTCTTTTTATGACTACGGACAGTCATAGACATCCGCATAGAGGCTATTCAGATGCGGTGCCCTCTTTTCTCCTCCCACCTACATGGGCCACCGACTACTTACACACCGCACGAAACGCGGCACAGCTGTCACTTTACGCCGGTATCGTGTAAGGGAGAGGTAACAATTAATTCCAGAAAAAAGTACGCTCTTTTCTGGAATTTACTATTATCTCTTCATCATCATCATCATCATCATCAGCCGGAATACGTCCACTGCTGGATACAGGTCTCTACCAAAGGGCGCCAAAAGTCAAAAGGCATTATGTCTTATCGGATGGAAAATACCCAGGGATTAAACATTGTTTACGCGGTAAGAAATGACGTTTGAAGCACACAGTTGGATTTACGGACATCGAGGTGGGCGTGGTACTTGAGTTAAAACAATAAATAACAAAACAAAAACACTGGACATACTAACAAGCGGACTTGGGAACGAAATAAAAGCTTGTAATATAGAGTGCGTCCAGAATAGCCGCAGCGAGCTGTTTTGATGCGGAAATTGAGTGTGGTCGCCGCCCCTGGTGCGATATATTTTATATCGTGGGCGTAGGCTCATGCGGCGGAGGCACGCCGCTCGCCGGCGACTGACGGCACTAGAAATAAACCACATTGTTAAAATGTTCATACAATGCGCGAAGTACGGGCACACACAATTTTAAAAGCAAAATTTAATCTTGTGCCTTTGTGCAAAAATTTAGCAAATATCCTTCAGCGAAGTGAAAGTTTGCGTACAATTTTATGTAGAACATTAGTTTTTTACATTATTTGGGCGTTACGGAAGTTAAATTATGGCTAAAATTGTAAATTATGATCACTCAGCTATAAAGCACCTTAGGTCAAACTCCGATAAGCTGGTGCAGCGGCGCATAATATAATTCGGATAATTAGAGCCGGTCCCGTCACAGGTTCAAATCCAGCCTTCTCATGTATTTTTATCAATGTATCGTATGTATGTACCATATATTTTTTTTTAAATCGATACAAAGTGAGTATGATATATTTTGCATGTCTATCCGTAGCACAAGATCTTACGGTACTTAGGACCACCAAGTCCACCAACGGAGTGTAAAGTCCCAACATAATTAATATAATCTTCAATGTAATCGTTTTTAAAATGGATATTAAAACTGGTACTCATAGAGTTCAATGATGTTGCAAACTATAAGCTAGTTAAAGTATCATCACTTGTTAACCTTTTTAAGCCCTACTTGCTTCATCAATATGAAGACAACATACTAACATTACATATAAATATTTTATATGAAATAATTAATGTAGTAAACGTGACTGTGAAGATATAGTATGTGTTGTAGAAAACAATTTTTATGTATTTTTAGCGGTTTCATGTATTTTTTCGTCACGCTATCTTTTTGTCTATTGAACAAACATTATTCCAAGGTTCCCAGTTCCCAGAGACGCAAAATCGTTTCTAAGAATTCATATTTACAACCGCTCGTCCACATAGCATAGTAAAATGGATTTGTTATTGGATCGCCTTCAACATATTAACTTGACCTTTCCTAGAACTGAATGTTTAAATTTGTTTGTTCTACACCGCTATCATTCGGCGTATATAATCATTACATCATTAATATTAAATTAACAATATTACTCAGAAATTCATAGACGAAATGAGCAACGAGTAAAAATATACGAAATAATTTTGCATAAAAGAAATATCTCGGGAAAAATGAAGAAATCGTCGTCAACAACTCGTCAAAATCTAATAACATGAGCTTACAACAAGTTGCAGGGCTTGTCCTCTCGTCTAGACAAAGCGTTCGGCTTCGTGACTTTTTCACTATCTTTGTCCTACGACAATTGTTACAAAAAATTTCTACCTTTTGTATCTTTTTCTACCTCAGACGTCGAACGTAATTATTAAGTTCGCTTGCTAAGCCGCAGATCCATTATACGATGACATCGAAATTGAATTTATATTTAGTACGAAATTCAATTATGTACTTATTATGATTGAATATGATATACAATGGGGATTGGAGGAGAAATTCTTAATACCGTCTACGAAAAAGAGGATTATATTAATTATAGTAGTAAAGTATAGGTTGTTATTATATATTTTTATTTAACTGTATTATATAATACTTAACCCCGCCTGGGATCTCTGGTTTTCCTGCCATGAAATATGTGCTACGCTAATCACTTTTTTTGGATTTATCTTTCTCACTTTTTTTGTATATACCCGTGCCAAATTAAATTCATGATGCATGGGCATCCGACCTGGTGAACTGATGAGCTGGTCAAAGTCGCGGGGAGCCGCTGCACTGGGTGCAAACAGCTTGTTTCCGCTTGTTTCCGGTGCAGGGCCACTCGAAAATCTTTTTTCCCCACCAATATTGTGCAATGACCAATAATGATATATTTTAAAGATTCACATCATCAAATCTTGCAAAGAGATATATCTGTTCCCATTTTCATCAACTTTAAGATCATCGCCAATTAGCTCTTCGGTAAATGTGGACTACACGCAATCAGTTGTACCCCAGTAAGTTGTATGTTATACTAATTTATTTGATATCGTTTACAGAAGGTATTGGACAATTATTGCGTCCTCCATAATTTTGTTATTAAGTTAGTTTATTTATAATCATCCTCATAGAGGTTATACCGATGCGTTGCCCTCCTTCCTCCTCCCACCTTCACGGGCCACCTTTACACACGGCACGAAACTCAACCGCATTATAAATTCTATCTACCTTTCAATAGCTCAAATGCAAATTCTTCTCCAAGGGTCAGTTTTTTAATAAATCCCGTTTGAAGGTAAATAGCGTCTCGCAGTCCTCGCACGTCCGCCTGATTACCTGCAGGTTTACAAGGCGAGTAACGGCTCCAGCGCCGGCTTACACCCACATCGAGATTTATATTGAATTAATGACTTCTTCGTGACTCAACTCACTTTTCACGGACTAGGGAAAGTTTTATGACTCGCCGTCATATTCCTATAACGTGCACCGGCTAATCTATTTAGCTTTAACGTTGTATGCAATCAATATTGGATGGTATTGAGATTGGATTGATAATAGAAAGGTTGTTGGCGGTTTTTGTAATACAGCTTTGTGTAATTTGTACTAATCGGTAATATCGAGAATTATTTTGCTTTTAGTTAATTAGTTTTTTTTGCGTAAGGGACTAAAATTCGGGTTAGGTGTACATTGTCATTAATGTACCAAAGACGTGTTTTTATTGAGTTTTTATTCCGTGTTTTTTTATTTTTAACTAACATTTTATGGAAAATTGGACACGTTCTTTGTAGAGGACTTCTAGATTCTTTATTACATAATTGAAAGATGTTTTCATATGTCATAATAGCTACAGTATCATTCTTACTATGAGACTGATGATTTTATCAAATAATTCTTAGATTTACATTCCCACATTTTATGATACAAGTTCACTGTACTAAGCTTTATCGTTATATTTTTTTATGTACTTTTTTGGTATACAATACCAGCTCTAAACTTGATAGTATTTATATTCTTACGAAAGAGGTTACAGTTAGAAGTGCATTTTTTACGCATTTTTCATTTTCATTTTCACCTTAAATCACATTGTACACTAGTCCCTTGTTAATACAACTATTTAATAATAGAACATTGAATAATACGGTCTATGAACTGAGCTGACTGAACGTAACTATTGTATACCGAATTTCAATGTGACATTTTGTGATATTCAAACATTACAGAACTGACAGAATATACAATGAAAACAGTTCCCTTGTATTTGCTTTGAACTTGATGTCTGGCGATTTGCGCAAATTTATAATATACATTTGTATAGTAAAATAAACAGAGGCGTTAGTGCATTCGTGGTGGGAAGCTGTGACAAGTTTTTGAACGTTTATGAATAAGTAAGCAGAGACCGTCTGCCGCATCAATACCAGCGGCGGCTGAATGCCAAATGCTCGTGACACTTTCCACTTTCACCCTTTTTTCGTACTCGCAGTGAATATTTTGTGCGGCTAATTCCCGTACTCCCGACGCTTTTTTGCAAACCTAAAAAACCGTTTTAATATACGTCCGTTTTTAGTTTTGAATTAAATTGTCGCGCGTTCTGTCTGTCAACGTACTGAGTGCACACAGCGGTCGAGCGTTATGGTTTTTTTTTATTTAGAGATGAAAACTACGCCATTTTTATTACAAGGAGGAAAACAGGCAATCGGAGCCTCCAGATTAGGTACTCGCGACAACCATAGACATAATTTTATGCAGATGTTACCGACGCAAGATTTATCCAGATTTCTTACTTTGTTCTTTATTAGAATGACCGAAACGCAAGAGTTTTCTACAGGCACAGTTTACTGTGTAGGTACCCGAACTGTGTGACTAAACTAAATGAAAATTGGTCAAATACTTGTAATTATCTTAGCACATTTTCGTAATTGGTGATAATAGTCACAAACGGCCCAAACAATAAATATACAAATAAAATAAGAGAAGGTCAGGAAAATTAAAATAACTAAGGTTTTACAGCTAAGTTTAACAAAAAAATATATATGTGTGTCTGAGTATAACACACTACGGTGTGTTATATTTAGACACACATATATATTTTTTTGTCTAACATTCTGTTTGTACGCTGCTATGTTAGAAACTAATGGACCTATTGTATAAGATAGAGGGCACTACAAAGTTGGAAAAAATATACATTTTATTTCTAAACTATTAAAGGTTTCGCCACAAAAATCATAAAACTCATGTGCGAAAGAATTGAATTACACGGGTGAAATCGCGCGGATTCGCTAGTAATATATTCTTCAAAGCCTTAAACAAACACGTTGTTGGAAAACACTCGTCAATAAAAAACAATAGAGTTTCATCTCGTCCAATTTACGGATAGCGGTTAATTAATTTATGAATGCAAACACGTTGATAAAAACACTTTACAACGCTACAACACATTGTGTAGCGGGAATTGTTTATCTGTGGTATGTATACACCTATATGTGTATGTGTATATATGTACGAGTATGTACATGTGTGGAATTTTGTGCTTATTTTTTCAAGTGAAAACTTCTTTAGCGGAGTTTGGCGGAGGAAAAAATATGAATTCACTTCAGCAAGCTATACGAAGCACAACTGGCACATTCTGCCAAAAGTTGGCGGTTCACTTTCCTGTGCTACGTTTAGCATTTTAAAATAGTTACAACATTTCACTTTTATCAGCAGTTTCTAGGACTGTCTTTTTCACAGTAGAAGGGAAAAACGCACAATCGGATTCTTTTGGTGGACTACCGCCGGTGAACATCCCCAAGGTTATGCAGATTCGCAGCCGAATACTAAGAAACTGCACGAAAAACGATAAAATATTGCTATCACTTTCCACATAAGCACCGGTCCTGGGTAAAAATTCAGCAATTGTTACTGTTACCTGTTACTAGATTATGTTATACAAATTATGTACTTAATATACCTAAATGATGAAGCTCTGAACAGAAAAAATGGAAAAAAATGGGGGGAGGCCTTTGCCCAACAATGGGACACATAATGGGCTTGATATTTTTAGGGTTCCGTATCTCAAAGAGAAAAAAACGGAACCCTTATAGGATCGCTTTGTTGTCCGTCTGTCTGTACGTCTGTCAAGACCTTTTTCTCTAAAACGCGTGAAGGGATTAAGCTGAATTTTTTGTCAAATGCGGAGGTCAGTTATGTCTTAATGCCTTGAAAAAATCACACTTTTAAGTTAACGCAATAAAAAGTTATGCACAAATTTTGTACAAAAACGTACTTTGTCGAAAACCAAAATATTATCGGGTATATCCCGTTGACCTGGAGTTGTGAAATTTGGCAAGAAGTAAGAACTTATAGCACATATATAAGAATAAATTTGAAAACTAGTAAATTATATTTAGATGATTGGAAAAATCCTTATCAACTTATAACTGTAATTCGTTGACTACTAAATGTGTGTGAGCAACCGCTTATATACGTTTGTCAACTTAAACGGCAGGCGTAAAGTTACAATAATTGAAAACCATGCATTACGTTTGGATTACGGAACCCTCGGTGTGCGAGTCGGACTCGCACTTGGCCGGTTTTTTTTTTTTGCTTTTGCTCGGCTTGTAACGCATTCTCTAGAATACTCTAGTGAACTGTAGTGTCATCATTTCTTTATTCGTTTTTATTATTTTATTATTTTTCTATTACGTTAGATTTTGGCGCTACATGCATCTGCTTAAAAATTTTAATTTTATGATATTATTCTTTTTATTTTTTTAATTTTATTAAAAAAGGAATAAGACTTCTGGTTAAATGTAATTTGGACAAGTTGGGAAGCAATTAAACGTTCCTGGAATAGGAAACCTGATAGTTGCAACTATTTATAGCGCGTAATGAAAACGAATAACATTTCGTTCCAAGAACAATTTAGGAATCAGCGAGGCGTGACAGTAACAACATTTAGAAATACTAATAGCTTTAATTTCGAAAATACGCGTTTATTAGAGTAAAATAGTAAAATATTTTTTGTCTAATTAATGCAAAATGACAATTGAACGATTGCACAATTGAATGTGATATTCCACTGCGGTGTCAATTTACTAAAAACTAGACTGAATCATCTGATAATAAATATAATCGTTATTTACTTGCGAAAAAATCATATTTTACCTTGAGTTTTCACCCCAGGGTGCCCATACTTCTGATATCAGAATTCTACTAATATTATGAATGCGAAAGTTTGTAAGGATTTTTGTTACTCTGTCACACAAAAACTACTGAACGGATTTTCATGAAACTTTACAGTAATATAGCTTTCATATCAGAATAACATAATAAGTTATAATTTTGAATCATTTTTGAAGTCCTAGTATTAGAATAAAATAGAAATTATTCAATGCTTCATAAAATTAGAAAAACTTGTTCTTCAGTTTTTCACACATGCACACGCACACGCACAAGAACATCACCCATTACCGTTTCATCTATCGCAGGATGCGACGATATTAGAATCTTATTATATCACGTGATAACATATATTTAAATCGCAATTTTATATGTAACTAGCTGCGACCCGCGGTTTCACCCGCTTAAATTTCGATATCGTGGAAAATCATCCCATGGCATCCCATAGGAAATTTTTTTCGGGATAAAAACTATCCTGTGTTAATCCAAGTTACCCTCTATGTGTGTGCCAAATTTCAGGAAAATAGGTCCAGCAGTTTTTGCGTGAAGGAGTAACAAACAAACAAACAAACAAACAAACATACAAACTTTTACATTTTTAATATTAATAAGATAATGTTGTCACATTGACGCTTCAACGCAATATATTCAATATGGCGAAAGTACGGTACCTAAGCTTTTTACATGTTTATTGTATTGTAGGTATATGTACACGCCGACATAATATTTTTTCAGCACCATCGTTTTTTCCACTTTCCTTAGGTAAGTACCTCAGCTGTAGACAAAACACTTGTCGGCATGCTAAGTTCTGCAAGAACCTATCATTTATCTCCATCTAAACCTGTTAGCTGAAGTGCTTGTGCCATGATTGAATATTGAAATTTGCTAGAAAGAAAAAAATATATATTTATTTCATTAAAGTTACAAATAAATATACTCCATTGTAATCCTGTTTAAGACGATAAGTTATTACGACTACTGTAGACATTTATTTTCATAATATTATGTTGAAGATAATTTGACGTACTGTGAAATTATATTATAGCTTTTGTGGGAGCTAGAAATAACACAACAAAACAAACACTATGCTACAGTAGACTGACATACACTTTTCCAAGTAGCTCTGTAGTCGATGTTAAATCAGACACAAAGCAAGTTGACATTTAACATACACCTAACGTGTTTGGGAAGGTGCGAGGCCATTACCCGAGGAGGGACAGATAGTAAGTGGCTGACTGCGCCTCCCCAGTCGTCTGCAGGTTCAACGCCATTAAGGCTCTAAATACTTCGCCTAAAATACACGTCGAAGGGTTCTTAGAAACAAAATATCAAAACGATTATTATAAAACGGGGCATATTCTGTACACAAAATATTTTAGTGAGACGTCTATGAACTTTGGTAATTTGGAGTAACGCGTGTGTAAGAGGTTCTGATGTGCCATTTTAATTAAGTTTTCTTTAATTATCCGTTTTTCTTGAACGTAACGAAAGTTATTTTTGGTAACGTGCTGTAGACATCTTTGCTGGCGTCATCTGTTCTTTATTTGTAGAGAAGCATATAGGTATGTATACTGTATAGTCCTCACTCCTCCGTCAAGAACAATTTTTGAAATTAAAATTGTTAGTTATAAAATTAGCTCCTTAATTTTCGAACAATATAATGGTTTAAATTATGGTATAATGATTTAGTGATTTTTATTTTTATCCTATGTACGAAGGGATCAAATGCGCAATAAACCTAGATTTTTTATAAAGTATATAATAAACCCAATTGTTCACCAAAGGGTGATCATTCCTTTGTTAACAACTACTTAAATAGAAAATAAAATATTATAAAATAAGTTTTATTATAAGTCATATAATTCCCTTTATCGTCTCTGCGAACAACAGAACAAAAAGCTCGCCAGGAAATTAAAAAGTTAAAGCCCTCGCTACCAACAAGAGTTTGGTGGCGGCGGACATTAAATTATATTTCAATAAACCCTACGACGCATTTATGAATTAACGTATATTCTTCTTCTATTTTTCGTATATTATTTCTATTTTATTCAAATCTATGTACTGTTGTATTCATCTATATCTAACTACGTACACGTAGTTATGTAGATGTGTAAAATAAAATATTTTGCGAGATAGATATTATTTAGGGTATTTTTGGGTATATTCCATATTATAAAATATTTTGAAATAGAATGTAATCGTGGTAAAATTTAGATAAAGTAATAAATAAGGAAAATAGAAATTCTTGACAAAAACATTTTAAAAATAAACAGGCAAACAGTTGTAAATGTTTTTCATAATACATTTCACTGTTTTCAACTAAGATTCAACAAAATTTCCTCGACATTGTGTGTATTTATTTGTAAGAAAATAGAATTTAAAAGGTCCACGAGGCAAAAACAGAATGTTTTTATTATATTTGTCGTGTAAGAGATACGCCACAAAGTACGTGGTGCAGGCGCAAAGGAACCACGTCGCTCCCAGATAGCGAGCCGTCACGTTACCTGAGTGTAAGCATTTGTACGTGCACTTGAGGCAACAAAGCTGCGATCATATTGTTACCGCAGCTACAACTAAAACAAATTGTAAATGTTCTGGATGTTTTGTAGATTGTGTGTTCTCTGCGTTAGGACAGAAAAAATATGAATTTCCGTCATTAGCATGCGTCGTAGCACAAGATAGTGGAGCTACGCTTGCTCGCTACAATTCATTTACTTACTCATGTGCTACAAGTGTGTACTACTAAATGTAGGTTATTTCTCCATAGTTTTAAGGTGTCACTTCTATCGGCAGTTCCTAGACTGACTCTTTTTAGATACCAAGTATAAAAGAAAATGAGAAGTAAAAAACATTTTTTTTTGTCACACGCTCAGCAAAACGCTTTATGCGCTAAGGAGGTAACTCTTTTCCGTCGCTTACGTCTTTTGTATATCTTTCACTTCGACTTCCTAGCACGACCTATCTGAACTAGACAACAAGCAGCCATTTACATTTTGATAGTCAGAAAAGTAATTAATTTTATAATATAGAAAGAGTTAATTGCTGAATTACACTTAAATCGGGCCGGTACGACCGAGAACGTACCTCTCGTTGACATGATATCACGGCTATGTTATGATGTTTCATTTGGATGGAGAGAATTCGGTGGTCCATTAGGAGAGTGGTGGTATAGAAGAAACAACAATTCCGTTGATGTCAATGGGCGTCGGTAGTCAAACGACTCCGATTTACTAAACTATAAAAAAATAAGAGTTGCTAATATTTCGAGGTAAAGAACTCTAAAAATGTATTCAAACGAAAATTTCTAAAATATTTACCAGCCTCGTCTTTTCAGAGTGTAACGACGCCAATAGTCATAAACCCTCCGCGTATAAGCCACTTCATCTCGGCCTCTCTAATGACGTTCCTAAGTTCGCGTAATGAAGACTTTAGGCTTTCGTCGAAATTTCTGAAGGTATTTAAAATTGGGAGTCGAGTGTCCCGAACGTTTTTGAGAATTAGAAAACTTTGTAAGTACTATGCTAAAGAGAATACTTTAATGATTTTGTTTTGAAATACTTTTATTTGATTTAGTCTTTATCGAAATTTATTAGTTTTCTGCTAGCTTTATAATATTATATTTGTAATATAAAAGTTAATAATAAACAATGAATATTTAGATAAACAGTAAAACGTTATAAAATAAACTTCATAGAATGCGTTAAGATGTATGGCTATTTTACTATTCCCTATATCTGCCATTGTTTCGTCGTTTCGATTGGTATAAAACGGAGTATAAATACCACATAGTATTCCGTTTATAAGGCTAGTAAGTTATATGATCACAAATTACCACGAAAAAAATTGAGCACAGTAAAATTATAACGAAAGCGTTTAAATATAATTTGTAAGGACCTTAATTTTTCTACATCTAGCTACATAATAAACTTTTAAATAAATTTGGTCACGAAGGTTATTCGAAATGGAATTAGGTAACACTATTTTATTGAATCTGGATTAATTTATTCCTGTGTATGACTGATGATGTTATACCATATATATGTAATACCATATATAAACATCGGTCCTTTTAGTTGTTTCGGTTTTCTTGCGGTTACGGGAAACATCATTCTGGGTGAAGCTTTGGTGAGATCGAGGTACCTCTGGGTGAAGCATCAATTAAGAGAGTGCCTGCTTATTTACTTTTATTGCTTTTTGGGATTTTAATAAACATAAAAATGTACTAAATTTATAATTTTTTGTAAACTGTTGGTACATTATTACTGTACCAGACTAAATCAGAAGATGAGTAAGTATATTTTTTTCAGTTTCTTTAATTCTCAGCAAGTCTAAATCCAATCTTACTGGCTAACAATGTTGTGTAAAAATCTGTATGAATTCAATCGTAATTATTGATAATAAACACAAAACATTGCCAAATACTGTCGTTTAAAATAAGAAGACGTAAGCTATTTGAGAAGGTACCAACTCGCGGTAAGAAAACTTTGACAATTTCATTATCATAAGAGAATGCATAACCAAAATCATAATAATATCAATTGTAGCATATTAAAATAGGTAATATGTTTTTATGGTATAGGTAGGCAAACGAGCAGTCGAAGCCATTTTCATGACTATCGACGCCCATAGACATCCGCTTAGAGGCTATACAGATACGCTACGCTCCTCCTCTCTCCTCCGCAACCTCTATAGGCGACCGACTACTAACACACCGCATGAAACGCGACAGCAAAGCTGTCTCTTTACGCCGGTCTCGTATATGCAAGAGGTCCTCGTGCCGGCCAATTCTGCTACATGCAAGTATGCAGTGTGGCACTACCTTTTACTATAATTTACATAGTTCAAATCGTCCGACGAATTCCGCCAGTCGTCCTGTTCCACGCCGCCATCTGCTGGTTCAGATTCACTAGTGGATGACCTCCCGGCGACCAGCTGAGCTGCTCTTGGTCCTGTCTCTCCCCCCAAGTCTAACTGGTACGTATAGCCCTGTACAGCATAGCCTTGGGGATCACAGACGCACGGGTCAAGTTTCCATCCTGATCACTGGCACCAGTACTCCGACTGAGCACGCCACCAATTTGTCCGATTCCACGCCGTCTACTGCTGATTCAGAGGGACGGGTGGAGGACCCTATATATAAGCTGCTCTTAGTCTGGCCTGTTCCTCCAAACCTGTAAGGTGTGGGTAGCCCAGTTCGACATAGCCTTGGGGATCGCAGACGCACGTAAGGCCCCCACCACGACAAGGTGTCAACATCTTCGACACATCGCATCCCATTCACATCCACGACCTGTGATATCTTATATAAATAAAAAATATAAATATGTCCCTTGTTTATTACCTGGAACACAAATCCTTACGGCACTTAGCACAATAAATTACATTTCTTGTTTAACATTGTATTTTCATGAACATAAAGTGACTTGACGGTATTTTTATACACAACCACTAAGAACGACGGCATTTTTTTTCAATAACTCTTCTTGTTATAAAGTCGCAACGAGGCCCTAGCGAATGTCGGTTAATTAAAGTAACAAATGCATTTTATGCAGTTTGTTCGTTGGGTTACTTAAGCTAAGTACGTTATTTGCGCAAACTTCAAGTGGTCGTATCATTGTTACAGCGTTTTCTTTTTTTCTATACCATTAATTAGCCTAATAACCACCCTTTTGACTCACCATAAGATCACTCAGTCATTATTCTTGTTGCATACAATGCTTATAATTTATAAAAAATACTTTTATATTTCGTATTTGAAAAGAATTAAATGCATGTTTTAGAGAATTAGTGTTTATTTTAAATATATTATTATCTCTTATTACTGAGAGTAGTATAGGAGTTTTTGATTATGAGTAATATAATAATATCCTTCTAACCAAATTTTGGTTACGGTGACTATTTCTGTAGAGCTATTATAATTACTGTGCTGGGCATGTAGTGCACTAGTGTAACCCGAAATGTATGCAGTCTCCATTGACTTATTCTCCTAGTCATATGCGATTGGAATCAGACACGACTGGATACATCAACGTACTTTTCGAGGCACGGGGGCGTAACACCGTTATCTTCCCGAAATCGGCCCGTTAAAAAACCCATTAACAATATTTGGTCCACCCTGGATCTCGAACTCGCGATCTAACCACGTGCACCACTACAGCTGCAGAAGGAATGCAATAATGAGAAATCAGCTTGTAAAATATTCAAATTCAGTGCACAGGGACTACTATACCAACAGGTTGTAAAGAAACTCAATAAAATTTTAATACAAATGTCATAAGCCCGCTTAAATCGTATTTTAAGCTGTTAC
>LUGF01053311.1:27898-58132 GCA_001625245.1 Calycopis cecrops
ATACCAATGATCTTACATATATAAAAGAGATTGAATACCGATTGAGATAAAAGCCACTACGCTAATAAATCTCGTCAATACTTCTTTTTACCGTCGCTACTTAATTTGTAATTTTAATTTTAAACAAGTAATCAGACCCCAGTCCGTTATATTCCGACTAATAAGCTTTTTTGAAGGTGGTAAGGTAAATTCTCTGCTAGTATTTTCTGTTAACAGTAAGAGGTTAGCACGACTGCGCAAGCACCTCTCCCGCATACTATATCGTCTTAATAGCTACTTTGTCGCGTATCGTACTGTTTGTGAGAAGCCTATTGAGGTGAAGGAAAATTAGGTATCTACATATGCTGTGCTTAAAAAAAACTGGCTGTAACTGAGATGGATTTTCAAATTCTATCTAGGCTTTAAAGTCTAGTAATCCAGTCTAGTAATGTAAGCGTAAAGGAGACTGAAACGATTTAATACATTTCTGGGCCCATATGTAATAAGATAAAAAGGGTATGAATTAAAAGGATTCAAGTTATTAGTCCCTGGCTAGAAACCCTATAGGACTTTGGCAATCGACTGATTTATCTTAACTTATTATATTTGGCCCCTCATGTTTTCACTCACATGTGCAGTTATGTACAGCCCTTTTCGTTTGCGATCGCTATATAGAACATACATCTGTTTATGTTTTAAAGACGTTACAATTAATAAATGTGTTTTTTATTGTTCTATTTAAGTGGTATATATCAAATATCGTACGCTAGGGTTTCACACAAATTACATCAAAATATACGCTATAAAATTATAGATAATATATATTATAATAGATATAATATGACCAATTATATGAAGTTCTTAAAACACTCAACTTAATAATATTGTATAATAAGTCTTTATACGTATTTAAATGTTAATCAATTTGCATAAATATCTAATGAATGGAATCACTTTTATATATAAATTATGACATTATGGCTATACGAATATTACTTGAAGATGAATCTTCTTTTTCCAAAAGTTACTCTTGGTTCTTTGGTTGCTCTACAATATCCTCCAATCGCATTTTCTGTGTACTATTGTAGTAACTGAAGACACATTTACCAACTATATTATGTGTTCAAGGTACAAATGTATTCGTGACATTTTAAGAATTTTAAACTTTTATTGTCTATGTAAACCAAAATCGTAAGACGATCGAACTTGACGTCTTTCAAGTTCATGCAAAGTTCAATAAACAGATGCAGAGACAAAAATTGGCCGCCATACGGCGAGAGTAGACTGGTTACTCTTCTCTTCACTGGTTGAATTGTGCTGGCTTAACAAAACGTAAACATTAAAATCGTGAAATATTTCAGAAAACATGAAATTTAAAATAAAAAATGATATCGTTAGCTATTTTATACATTCATCCGGAATCGGAACTGACGTAAATGAAAACATTAATTTTTTGGTCTTCCACTAAGCAATATGAATTATTCGTTGTATAGGCTAGTGTCTGACATTTATAAAATACTTGCCATATTTTTATGTCCATTTTCAAATGTCTCTATATACAATTTGTCCAAGTGTATACAATTCTCAATGGAATTATTTTTAAGAAAGATATCTTTATAAAGAAAAACGGTAGGAGATTAGTTCCAAGTGGTAACTATTTATGAAAGATTTTAAGACATTTAAATCATCTCTGAGGAAAGTGTGATGGCCTAAGCTCAATTAAAAAAAATGCTTACAATATAACATTTTTATGTTTTTGTCATCAGATTAAAGCTCGATTAAAAAAAAATCTTAAAATGATTACTTAAGAGTCTGATAGTGATACTAGCAATAATTAATATTACATTCGCTTTATTCAAATTAAAACTGGGTTACACATTATATTGGAAGAGGAAAATAATTAAATTTGCATTTCTCCGAATTCGTATTTCTCGTTTCTCGTGTTATTCAGATACTTGTTTCTCGAAAAGGCAGGTCTATTTTACTTCGATATTTTTTGTTTGTAGCCGAGATCAATAAATCAAATTATATTGGCCTCCATAATACGTTATATACAAGTAGCAACGAAGAATAACTCTTGTAATTGGGGAATTATACATTATAGCATAAATAAAAGTTTTGCTGAACCCAGTTCATGACTAGCGATCCCCTTAATGTATACGCTTAATTATTATAAAGATTCGTTGGTCTCCTATCCCCCTGCCCCCTTTCCTATGAGCCACTGGATATTTACAAATTGCACGCCAATCGCCATAATACAAGCCTTTTATTTGCTTATTACTCAGTGTACGGTACGGTTGGTACCTATGTAGCTGGCGCTGCTTCATATCTCTATACTTATACCTCTCATGAAGTTGCATTGGTTTTGTTTGTTGAAAGTTCTGAATATTTTAGCCACATGACATAATAAATGCAGTGCAAATTAAAATATGTCATCGCTGTGTCTGGCCACCACCACCCACTACATGCCGAATTTGTGAATGTTTATTTACATTAACATAAACAAACATTAGACTTAGTAGTGTGTTTACTAACGTATACTACGGCAAACAAACAAAATTTATACAAAGATGCAAAAACATAAAAATGTTACCGCTTGGGTTTTCTATAACAATTATGAACATAATATTTGTATAAGCTTGTCTTTAAAATGATTTTTTTTATATTTAAAATGACTACTTACATGACAACTGTACAGAACCAATACGTAATATACGTAGGATCTGTAGCGTTATAGTTTTTAAAACATTACATTATTGTTTCAAAAACCCTAACTCATCTATATTTTTTTCCATTTTATTTATTTATTAATGAAAAATATAAAAAATAATATATTACCTACGTTCAACTTTGTTATCAAGTTCGCCTAAATCATTGTAGATTCTTTATTATTATTAACAATAATGGAAGTTGGATAAAAAGAGAATATTTATGTGTAATATATAAATTATATACTATAAAATATAATCTACTTGTCTTATCATACAGCATAAAATATATGATATATGGATAAAATCCATTTTACAAACAAAATAAGCCATTATTTTACACCAATATTAAGAATCCATAGAGGCACTTATTATTACAAGATTCGACCATAATCGTATTTTTTTATTAATGTGGTGTCTAAGGTTCATTGGAACAATAGTCTGTATCAAATTTTGACTGAAATTACATTCAAAATCATCATATTTGTACTATGAATTATAGTAATAGTAATTTTTAACAATTTTTAATAAAATATGAAGATGTGAGATCTCACCAAGGGTAATATCTTCATTATCATTATCATCATTAGTTGATCGTGAAATTATTTATCAATGGTAGCATTAGCAGCCATAGTCTTAATATTTCCAAATATCGAATTCATTGAAAAACTGCACATTAACTATAACAACAAACTATTAATTATAGTAATTTACGAATTTAATTTAAGAGGTGGTGGTTTTCTACTATAAACTTACTCTACTACTAAGTTGGATGAAAGCATTTGATATGAAGAAAACGAAAGTACAACAAACAGTATCGAGAAAGTCTTCACAGAGGCCATATTGTATTTATCAGTCATGTCCTAATATTCATAGAATTACTTTCAATTACAAACACGAATTTAAATTCAAACATATTGCTCTCTCCAGATAAGCATCTTATATTGTGAGTCACCGCGAGACTAAATTGTATTGAATTACAAATGAAGTCTAAGCAGCAACTGATATAATTGACATTCAACTTATCATACTTTCAAATTATAACTTTAACCATAACATTATACACAGAGAAAATCTATATTATTTACACAATCGATTTGCAAAAAGGTACGCAATGGTGCGTCATACTTTAGACGTATTAATTGATTCAAATTTTTTGTTTAAACTTCGTTTCCACGTGTTCAAGAGACATTACATCCATAATATTTTATGGCAGAAATAAAACTTAACATCTCCATCTCGCTAATGATCAGAAACTTCAAGAAGTTTGCATTAAAATTCTAATTAAATGTTCAGAAGATATTCGAAAATGTTGTTGTGCATATTTGTAATGACTCATCCATATTTTTGAAATAGAGGAAATTATTATTCAAAGAGTCGTTAACCACAATAATATTCTGTATAATAATATATATTTTGTTAGTCTTTATAACCCTATGATTATACTCACGTCATTAGTTCATGCAAATTACCGCAAGTGTGTGCCCTACATGTATATCAGAGATGAGTCAGCATCGTTCATGACAGGAAAACAAAATAAGGTCACCGGCCGAAGACAAGCTTTCGACTTTCAATTGAATTATTGACTAGCGATCGTTTGCTTCGATGTCTGGTATTAAAGTACGCCTTTTAAATTGCTTTATTTAAGACGTTCTTGGCGAATATTTTTTGCATCTTTACGAATAATTATTCCTTTTTAACTTTAAATGGTCGTAATTGGCTCCTTTGGTGTTTTATTGTTTTGTATTAACGACTTCTTTCTTTTGTCTTCTATTTATACAATATAAAGCCTTTTTCACTTAAAGCTACTCCGGTTTCGCAGTAGAGAAATATTCGTTATGTCGTTGAAAATATTGCTGCTTTTTTAAACTTAATTCATTTATGACATTCTGCCCGCAGCTCCACCTGCGTGGATTTCGGACTTTGAGTGAAAAATTGAGTTATCATACACATAAACCTTCCCCTTGAATCACTATATCTATTAATCAGAATCCCATCAAAATATGTTGAGTAATTTTAAAGAAGCATAACAGACACACAGACGGCGAAAAGTGACTTTGTTTTATACTATGTATGGATAAATTATATAATGATAAATCTGGTAGAATGTTAGGTGGGATATATACAGAAAATATAATTTCCTATTTTATGTTTTTACTGTAAACGGTTAAACAATATAATATAATCATGCTGTTAGCAGAAAATTGGTCGTCTTGGCCTTCATTAAAATAGTCTGTCCTCAGTAACGTAATAAATCATGATTATGATGATGATGAATTGTTTCATTACAATAACAACAACAACAAGAAGAAATCATCACTTCAGTTCTCTAACGGGCTTGGTATAGAATATAGGATGGATAAACATTATCATATAGTTCTTTAAGGTTCAATATTTAGATTAAATTCTGCGTTACATTTCGTAGAATAAAAAATCTGTTTCTTTACTCGAATATACCTAATTTTATTTCTTAACTTTACACCCAAACTTAACTACTGTCTATTAAGACGAGAGGATTTTGCATTTTATTGGAGTCGTTCCCTCGATAGTCTTGTTATTTTATTTATTTTATTTTATTTATTTGGAAAACAAACAAGTATACACGAAAATTACAATTTGAAATTACTTATAAGCTATGTTAGTGTAAAAAAAACATTAAATACACAACACAATTGAGATAGCAAGGTTAGTAGACATAGATCAAAATAGGTAGATTATGCGCATTGGTACATAAGTAAGTCGTTTGCAATTTGTTTTTTAAATACATCACTTTTAAGTACAAATATAACTATTTTAGAAAAATTATTATTATAAATTTTAGCTAGTCTATGTAGCTAGTCTCTTGTACGACATGTAGTAGTTGCAAAAAGCGGGTAAACGTTATCTTCAAAATTACACTAAAATAACTATTACGAAGGAAGCAACTATCAAGAAGGTACACAATTACTACGTGAGTATGTATTTGTTGAATGCCAATGAAAAAAACGAACCATTTTGGATGTGTTAACATTCTATATCTAGCATGCATGTGAAAAAAAATGTATTTGACCTCTTTTTGACATTAGCAGAAAACTTAAAAGGACAATTACGACTTATATAGTATTTTAGGCAGGCAATAAAAAATATGCTATATTTTATTTCAGAGAGGGAGAGAGACAAGTGTTTACAGGTTTTTTATCTAAATTGCTGGTTGTTGATGATTAAAGATGTTTATGAATTGTGCTGTTTATTTCCATCACACCATGACCAAGAGACGAGGTTAAAGGAATGAGATAATATGCTAATGCTTATAACATAAAATTATATAACAGTTACTACAATGTTTTACTATATTAGTCGTGTGTTTTATGTAGATAATAAAAAGCTACATTCATAAACAGTGTATACAAGAAATCATAAGTAATAAATATGTTTACCTGATTTTAATGTTACCAAGTTCTTGCTAGATTGTACTTTTATAAAATGTCACCAAAACAATATTCAACATAAACACAAACAAAACAGGTTAAAAATAAATTGAATTCAGATTTCGCTATTTATTAAATAAACTTCCTCTCAACTCTACTTATAAGTCGGTAGTGAGCTGTTATGTTCGCCAATAAAAACTGAATATGTATGTGAACTTGATGCATCCAGGGATAGTGACCATTAGGTATCCTTCATTTTTATCTAGTTAATTCTTTTGTGCACAATAAGATAATAATTATTTATTTGAACTTGGGGACGTGAGTTGGTGTGGAAGGTGGGCCATATAGAACGAAGGAGGATGCAGGGCAACGCGCCTGTACCTATAGCGTGTGCTGGATGTCTATGGGCGTCGTTAATCAAGAAAATAACTCCGACTGTACGTTTGCCCCCTCATACTATTTTCAAAAAAAAACGTATTATATTGCAGGCGAATTCAAGTAGCGCCATCGTGATCTTTACAATCCTTTCCAATGCGAATATTATCTTTACGCAAGAGCGCTGTGAAGTACATAAGAAGTAGTCTGATAATCCAGAAGGTTTTAGCATACCAAAAAGAATTGAAACTAAAATTATTATGAATAGATATAAAAACTTTATCATGAACAACAGAAGCAGTATTATAGACTTATTTTTTCTTAAACGTCATCGTCAGTTAGGCAAACAAATTAGATATTTATGACCTAAATGCTATAGAAAACATGATGTGACGGACACAAGAGTGCTAATAACTTTCAGTTTTTACCCGACTGCTAACGAAGGGTATTATTGCTTATTTTCTTGATGATTCATCCCTGATATTATTCTTAGTACAGTAAGAATTAGCACAATTAGTCCAACCGTTCACGAGATAAGCCGTGACCAAGGAATAATTGTTGGAGGTAGTGTAACGACGCATCTGAATTGGGTCAACGCGATAGGGATAGCCGTCACAAATGTGTCTGTGTGTGCTTGTTTACTAATCAAATATCTCAGACTGATTATTTACCTACATTCCGTTTAAAAATAAGAATTCATATATTAATTTATGAAGAGGTAAAGGAATGTGAGGTAGGTATGGAATATATAATATAAAGAGGTAAGATTCTCACTTTTTTGTTGTAATAGAAAATGATATTTCACAAAACAATTTTATAAAATTTTGTTATTTATTTTGAAAGAAATACTGTTTAATTTCTGTTATGAATCTGTATACCAGTCAACGTCCTTTTTATAGCTTATAGTATGGTAATTATTTATATATCCAAATTGAGAACTTACAAAATTTATTTTATTGCAAAAAGTGTCATAGGCAAATATCAGCATCGACTTTTTTAGCATTTAGATAGATTTTCTCTAATTTGATTTATCTAAAATGAAAGAGAAAGAATGTACTGACGCATAAACCTAATGGTAACTCATTTTTGTGTAAGACTTAATCAAAATAATATTTTTAGTATTTTTAACAACAATATTATTTTGCAAAATTTAACTAAACTTATGCTGTGGGAGCGAAGAGAAGCCCAATACAATTTCATGAGGCCGTTACAAGACTCGTCGGGCGACAATAAATATTCTATATCTTTATTGGTTAAACAGCAAACATCAGCAGGCAAACAGAGATTAGGCAGTACTGTCCAGATTTAGTTGCTACTGCAATAATGTTACGGTAAAAAAAAAGTAGTATAAACTAGTAGTTGTTTTACCTACATTTTTTTCCATTTATTTTTGAAGTTGAATTTTTGAAGAAGAACAACCTAAGAAACATTTAAGGCTCTCGGTTTAAAAAAAATATGGCGAAAAAATTGCGTAAAAAGGCTATCGATCGAGCGTAACCCCAGCTTGAAGCTTTACCGCGTAGAATGTTTGTAAGGAATAAGCTCCAGTCTCGTGGGGGTTGACACACGAACTTTTATTTTTATCTAACATAACTTTTTAAAAGGTTGACAATATATGCAGTTGATTTTTGATACTGCGAATTACCTTAGAGCAATAAACTTGAACACTTTATATGTGAGCCTTGACACATCTAAGGGATTCTTTTTCCTTATTTATTAAATACAGCCTTCGAATGTCAATATATAATATAATATTATATATCCGTAGTCACAATTTATTACTTCTATCGTCTAAAATTTTAATTTCAACATTCATAATTATCATCTTACTTTTATGATAAGATTGCTATATTCAAATTTACATTTTTGTTTTTCAGTTTTATACTATGATATAAATTACCTTTTTCAAATATAACGAATTGTAATGGAAATCTATAAAATAAAAATAAATTTTTCACAGGCTGTGTATGTTAATAGATAATTATTAAGTAAAACTAGCAAGTTAGCAGTTCACAAATTATGAAAAAGATTGAATTACGAAGATTGATTGATGATTTTGGCACTATATGACGTGTGTATTTACATCAGCACAAATAAAGGTCAGGTTTTACAAGTGTACAATCATACCGATTGTAGAAAAATTAAGAGTTCAAGTGTCACACAAATTTTCACCGCGCGTGGGAATGGCCATCACACACTCTCAACTACCATTTCTATATGCGCATACTTAAAGTAACTTTGAAATAAAATTTTAAAATTAATGGTTTTTTAGTAAGATTTAGTGCCACATTGCAATCATGCATGTAGCCGAATTGGGCCGGTACGACCGGGGGGGTACCTCTTGCTTACACAAACCCGGCGTAAAGCTGTATTGGCTTTCGTGAGGTGTGTAAGCAGCCGTTGGCCAATGGAGGGTGTGAGGAGGGGCAGCAAAACTTTTGAGTAACCTCTGTGCGGATGTCTATGGGCGTCGGTAGTCATGAAAATGGCTCCGATTGCTAGTTTACCCCGTCTATAAAAAAATTAAAACGTTTTTTAATAGAACATAAAAACTGAGCATCCTACTAAAAATAAGACGTACCGAAGGTTTAATGTCAAGTAGCTTTTATTTACATGATACCAATGCGCAAAGTTTATTTTTCCTGCGATTTGTGAGTTTACAATAGAAGGGAGGGGAGAAGAAGAGTAAGGCCTCTGAATAACAATATGCAATATTTTTTTGGCGTCGTCGGTAGTTATCAAAAAGCTCTGACTCCTTATACTATAAAAATACTTGAAAACGTCTGCAAGCTCAACGTCGAAAGAGAGGGTCTGCAAGAACCAATAAGTAATTTCAACTACACCTGTAAACTATACATAAAAATCAGTCATTATAATTTTAGAAACGTGTGTTTTGTTCTGTTTAAGAATCACCGAAGCCAAAAGAACTGGTCTAATTTGGGGCGAAATGAAATACTAGGCCTAAGATAGAGAGGAATGGCAAAACATTGTTAGTTATTGGGAGTCATCAGACATTATTAAGATTTTATTATTGTATTCACCCTGTGCCCCTGTGCTGTGTAAGAAAAGTAAGTGTTGTGTTTCTTTATTACTTTATTTCTGTATATTGGAATCGGTTCGAGTTAGCAAATATACCTCTAAAGTATAAAGTTACACTTTTCTATGCTACAAATTCTGCCTATTCTTAAGTATGTCTGATGGCATGGATTTTTTATTAATTACAGAGTAATGCAAAATTTTTTTAATTTGCAAAAATATTCGACAGTTTAAATTAAAGGAAACATAGCCCACTATTAATAGTACATCTTTTGAGTAGTCCAAAGAATGTCAACAATGATATTGTCGTTAGTAAAAAATTCATTATAAAATTAGTAACACAGCTAGAATAAATGGATGAGGAAGCTTCATGTCATGGCCTACGCAGCAATTAAGCAGCAGGGCGCTCGCACAAGGTAGAGCTTCACAAAATGAATTATAGATGTACCTTTATAATGATCCATTATGTGTTATCATTGAAATATTTATACATATGATGACAAATTATAAAATCTATTATTTATCCACATACCAGTGATATATGACAATTCACAAATATGATAATCTACTAGTTGACGATTATTTTTCATCGCGAGGTTTAGAACAGATTATTTCCGTATCCTAGTTAAGAACAATAATAACATTAACAGTCCTTCGGTTTAGTGTTACGAAAAAAAGTATTAAGAATATCATTTTGATGCATTAACTTCAAGATCTATTTTCTTTGCAATTATTTCTGTCCATTGCAATAACATATCGATTAAAATCGTATTTCAAATTTCGGATATTAACGACTTTATGTACTTAAAACTCTCTCTCTCTCTCTTTTTCTCTTTAGGTTACAAAACTAATAAAAACATTGTAAATGAACTTGGAAAAATAAACCCTTATAGTCGCCACACTAAACAGCACCTTCAGTTAAATTACAGTTTTATTGTAAAATAATTAATGGGGAAAACAATCTCATTTAATTTTTTGTCACTACATAAGTATACCTCCAACAAGAAGACCAAAAATAGCCCAGACTGGTATATGAAGATAATGTTCACGATGCTAAGATGCTTCATAATATTAGCGTAAGTGTTTTAAACTATAAATAAACGAGTATTTCTTGTCATTACTATACATGACGCCGCCTTGCTGATCATTGATGTCAACTTTTCCCCTCAATAGTGATTAGTTAGAGAATTTATCGTCATTATTGTTGACGTTCTTGTTTTGTTTTCTTAGGTAAAATGTACTGTAAACAATAGGATGAGTACTTACGTCAGAACAGCGTACCCATTGTTGTCTCACGTTTAATACTATTCACATTTACTATTAAATAAGCCACTTACATGATCTCTACATTGTCATAAGCTATGTAGCGAACATGTCATATATATATTTAACTAGCTGTGCCCCGCGTTTTATTTAAGAAATCCATATAAACTTCATCACCCTATTTCACACCTTTAGGGGTTGGATTTTTAAAAATCCTTTCTTAGGGGATGCCTACGTCATAGCATCTACATGCCTGCCTAATTTCAGCGCGATCCGTCCAGTGATTTGGGCTGTGCGTTGATAGATCATAATGTCACCTTTGAGTTTTATTTAAACAGAAGATAGATAGGTAATATTGCTTATTGCAGGTACCAATCTTTGGCAGTTTCGAACATCAGTTCGAATATAAATGTAAGAAGATTAGACTATCCTTTCGTTACGGTCCGGTTTTCTGACCTGAACCTGTATGTTTTGGTGTGATTTTAATGACCTCACTTCAAGAGAATTTTGTTTAATCAATGCTTTTTCTGCTGCGCCAGTAAACGCGACGCGCGTACTGGTTTTTCACGTTTGTGTTGTTGTTGTTTCACATAACCAGATATGTTTAGTACTTGATAATAAATAATATCTGCGGTATGTGAAATTTGCTATCTTACATCTGCTCCTGGGGAGGAGGATGACACTGAGAATTAATCCTGCGCATATTCATGACAACAAACAACAACACATCTTCCTGTCAGTTCCTTGATGATGTAGAAAGCGATAAAATAAATAAATAAATAAATCTTTATTTAAAAACTTACTGAAACCATCAAACAAATTTTAATATTATAATCACAAGAAAAAAGAACAAAAAATAAGAATAAAAACAATAATAAAAAGTAAAGTACACAAAAGAAAAAATTATAAAAACGGTTATAAATAGTAAAGAACACAAAACAAAAATAAGAATAAAAACAATAATAAAAAGGAAAGTAGGTACACAAAACGGTTCAAACGTCACGATCCTTACAGATTTGTCTGGCTTCCACAAGATTCATGAATATCTTCACACAAACACGACGGTTGCGAAGACTGCTGGACAATACCAGATAAATCTGATCATGGTATGTCAGTAATGGCCTTCCCCGTTACCTACGTATTTTGATATTCAGATTGTACCTATACCTATATACGTTTTGTTAATCTTTCATCTGCCATTGTTTCAACATATCTCAACTAAAGGAGCATGCTCTTTCCCATTTTTACAAAGATACTTTCTTTCAGATAAGTAGAACAAAAATGAAAGGAAAAATAAATTGCCGTAGCACGATAAGTGGGCAAAAATGTATGACGATGAAAACGATTTATCACAATTTCCGCAAAAACGGTAAAAAGCAAAGTAATGTATAATTTGCCGTTTCTTTTACTTGTGTTATATTATTTTGTATCTTGTTCTAATTTATTACTTTATCCAAGGTTTGAATTCGAACTAGTTCATATTTTCAATTAGCATATCGTTAGTACCTACTGGTTGTCCGAATTACTGAAAACTCGTTGTTTCGCTTACGAATTAAAAAAAACAAAAATACCATAATACGTTGTTTCTCTTTGGCTTGGGTTACATAATTAATTTAATTTATTTGACAAGATGGTCGGTGTGACTTTGTCTTATTTCAGTTCAGTCTGCGGTATGTTCATAAATTAAGATTTTTATTGTTGTATTAATACGTATATCTGAATATATACAGGGAGAGAGGAGCGGTCGGAGCCATTTGGCGACTGTCGACGTCCACTAACATCCACCCGGCTAATGATTACCACGACTTGTTGCCCTTTGTCCATCTTTGTGGGCCACGGGCTAGTCACAAGTCGAACGAAACGGCTAATGACTATGCGATCAGCATAGTCATTAGCCATCACTGAGACGGCATCATGAGATAGATACTCTACGGCTGTAATGCAGTAATGGTCTGTCTGACAAATATTAATAATTGCTTTATAAGACGCAAGAGCGGGAAAATAATTATGTAATCAATGTTAATAATTTTATGCTGCTTGTGAAATCCGAAGTGGTCTTTGTTTGGAAGACAAGGGCTAACAGTTTTTCTTCTTCCTGTTAAAATCCTGTTAAAATGTGAAATATGAAAAAATGTTAAAATATGAAATGTTTAGCAATGTTTTTACATAGTTAAGCATTTCATATTTTAACATGTGTAACAAGGTTCAATTGACAGGTTGCTGGTTATTGCTGTAACATTGCTTTTTTTGGAAGAGCATTAATACTATCCAACCTTCACATAATCTAAGGTGGAACATTCTGCTCTCTATAGGTCCTTCTTCAAAAATAAATGTACTTATTGTTATATATTTATATTCCCCGGTGAAAATAGAACACTCGTGACAGATCAGAGTTGACAGATGATGTCTAAAATATTGGATACTCTATCCTCACGAAGATACGCTAGTAGTTTTCCCAAGCCATCCATGGTTGTCCTGTCATTGATCCGACTCTCCAGTCTATCATCTCTATGGCTAACTATGAACTACTGCAACTAACACTTATTTTAGATCAAAACAAGATAATCTATATAGGATAGGATTTATATTTAGTTTCTCAGTTGCTTTTAAGCAAACATGCTGCTGTGCACACAAACGTAAATTGTCTTCGAGACGAGCATTATTTGAACAACTCAGGATCCACAAATATGGCCTCGCTACTAATGACTAGACAAACAAAATACAATAATTACATAACACGCATCCCATGTGTCCTACTAGTATCGAGACTTCCGCTATGTGTGTGTATATTTATATTTCTAATATATTAGACAAATCTCGTGTCACGGTTACTACGGTGTGACTCCTCCAAAACTGCTACACCATGTTTATATGCGATGGGTCTAAGAATAAGCCGTAAAGTATGCTACAATTTTTTACGGGCAACTTACGCAAGCGCAGCCTCTAGGCGGGGCAGCGCTAATAACATTATAGAACAAGTGCTAGCTGATTCTAAAAAAATGTTCCCGTTATATAATAGTGACATTATTATGTACACACACACGATCACAGGATTGGTAAAAGAAAATAAATATGAGAATATCCAATATTTCAAAATTACTCTAAACAGCCGTTAGTTATTTTATTCAGCTTGTTTGCCCTAGGATTTGCTCATGAAGCTGTCTTGCACGGTTTCGCCCTCACTAAATCTATCACAGGCGAACTTTTTTTTCTGGAAGTACTATCGGTACGGTATCCCAAAGTACAATCTATGTGCGTGTAAAATTTTAGCCAAATTTGTTTATTAATTTTTGTGTGAAATAATACAAACATATTCTATACCTATGTAATAATAAAGCGTAATAAGCGTCCTCAATGCATAAATGAAGAGTAATTTACTAAAAATATGTTATACATAGTGACTTTGGCTTCTTGACTTTGGTTGTAAATGTAAGTTTTATATTCCATTACCTGTACTATTTATATTTATCATTAGAACATATAGGTACCTATTTATTTCGGAGGATTTATATTTAGAACACCATTAAATTTTCTTAAAGTATATTTAAGACGCCTTTAAGCACTTTTGAACAAAACGAAGTAGATTTATCATTTAACGATGATATACCTTCATAAATTCATATTCAAACAAACGAAGGTGACACTCGTGTTATATAAAAAGTTGTCACGTGTATTCGTTTGTTTTTTTTATTAAAAAAAGATGCAAGGTGTCATAAGTAAAACATAAATGCAAACTTGACACATGTAACTAACGCTTTTCACGCCTACAGACGTCATTATGGCTGTGTTAAATAATATTTCAATCGCGTAGTTCTGTTTAGTCTCGGAGATAAGCATCAAACACAAGTTATCTAAGATCACCATTACTAACAATCGCAAGCTAAAATAGTCAACTATTTAGCACCATATTAATATTATGAGTTTATTGCAAGTTGACAGTTTTTTTCAAATATCTAATTTACTTTACATAAGAATCGGTTGATTTGAATTTGAATGTACATAAATCTGGCTAAATCGAATTTTAATTATAATTTATTACAGTAAAGTTTTTGCTGAAGACTTTGCCGCCTTAAAATTCCTAAAAAAATGATAAAAATTTTAACAGAGCGGAGTGATCCGCACATTACCGCATTGTAAAAATCTGTTTATGACGTATTTTTAAGTTAAATAGACACGACATCTGTAATGTCTAAGAAAAAGTAAAATAAAATCATTATTTTATACTTACAACGCTTATAAAAATTTCGATGCTACTTACACATAATATCGGCATTATACATACCGACGCAGAAAAGCGATCTTGTCGTATCTCGAAAGAATGTGAAACCATATTCGCATTTTTTCGATGACAAACATTTAATCTCTATTTCTCTCTAACATAGATATAGACAACTGCAGCTGGTCATCAACATATCGACGCAGAAAAGCGATTTTGTCATAACTCGAAAAAATGCGAAACCTCGCGAAAGATAGCTTTTAGATTTAGAAGCAGGAAACTGCGTCAATATTTACAAATACCATATATATACCTGTTTACTATTGGGGTAGGTAGAGAACACTACCTTTTTATAAATAAATTAAAATTAATTATAAAAGGTAGCGCCAATTCAGTGTGGCCGCCAATCGGACATATGGGACCGAGTCCGATAAATGAGCGTATAGCCTTCAGTAACCATAAAATATAGACTAGACCTCTATGACGATAGAACTAAGAATGATGGCAGCATAACGTTTTTATCATTCTTTGGTACTTGTGAAGCTTAGCTCCATTGGCCTCAAGTGGTCATTATATTGTCGTATAATCGATATGGACATTCCGATGCACCGTATCTTTAATATTTATGTCACATATTTACCAACAGAAGGCCCTAATGATGCCCTCACGATTGTTTCCGTAGAACTCAATACGACTTCCTTATAATTTACCGTTTAGTGTGCATACGATTTTACACTTTACATTGTATTCTAACTTTTTGCGGAAATCACGTTATTGGTGATAACAATAAGTTAAACTTATTAATGCATATTAATAATATGTTTTATTAACATTCAAGGATCTATGTAAAGTTTTGTATATTTTTTGCCATTTTCAACAAAATCTCATATTTAATCTGCTCTTTTTATAGTGTTAATATCTACGTGAAAATATTATTCGATATACATCTAGAAAACCTGCATATTGATAAATATCGAAGAAAATATCATTACATCGAAATTCATATTTTTAAAAGATTCGATATTCAAAGCACTCGAATCACCAAAACGAATAGCAGTACTTTTAATATTGAAAAATTTCAAATTATGCTTTTGATACATCTAACCTTTTATGAGAACGGGTTTTTAATGTGTTCCAGTAATACTAGTATACCTAAATAGATAAACGGAAATTTACATAAAGACACTAAAATTGCATTTAAAATCCAATTAATTATGTTTTATGATCTTGATTATGATATATTTAATACTAATTTCATCCGCAATATTTTAGAAAGACAATATACATTTTGATGGATATAATTTCTTCCGTAATTCCATAGAATCTTCTCATAGTCAATCACATGCACAAACCATCTATATGATGACTCGTTCTTGTTAGATTGATAAAGTTAGTAGTTTTAAATTAATTTAAATATATTTCATAATATAATTCCGTCATTTATTATTGTCTATTTTACTTCCGATATTATGTATGTCAAAACGCGACCTCTAAATTTTATTTTAAAATTTCGATATTTTTTTTCAACCGTTGATTGAATGACGCTCATGTCCATATTGTCCTGTAACGGTTGATAAGCATGATGATGATGGATAAAATGTTAAAAAAAATTAAAAAACTAGATGAGCTGCGCTCATTTCGTCGGGCGTTTATTACAAATTCTGCTATGATGACTTTATAATGGGATAAGTATTATTGAAAATTACCTACAAATCTAGAAAGTTAGAAAATATACATCTTTGTAATATTAGTACATATAGATACTCATATCCTATATCTATTTTTTTTTATAGCATAGGAGGCAAACGAGCAGTTAGGTCACCCGATGTAAAGTGAACACCAACGCCCACAGACATCCGTAACACCAGAGGTCTAACAGATGCTTTGCCGACCTTTGAGGAAAGAATAAGCTCATTTCTTGAAGATCCCTAGGTCGTATCGGTCCGGAAATACCGAGGGGGGCAGCTGATTCCATATTGAAATGGTGCGTGGGATAAAATTGCGCTTATAGCGCACAGTGGAATTTGGAATTTCGGCGCGAAGTCCTATAATGGAATTCAGCTGCAGGTATTAATCCGAACAATTCCTCGGAACACTCCCCGTGATAAATACGATAGAAGATGCACAGCGAGCTGACATCTCTACGCAAGGCAAGAGTATCAAGCTGGCGGGTGAGATACTGGTTATCGACGATTCGATTATATTAAGCATATATCGAAAATACTTGTGTTTTAATTGTTATTTTATTTTCAATTAATAAAAAAATACATGTAAAGTATTTAGTAGGTACTCAGCAGTATTACAACAGGAAACAAAGGGATCTAACCACTACAATATACAAAATACTAATACTCTCGAAAAATGTTGCTCATGCAATTGGGTAAAAGCAGTTGTTTCATCTTATTAGTTTGCATAGAACCCAAGAAAACTAAGGTATTATTCTACGCTTATGCAGTTGAGGCTAGCCAGCTCGCTAGCTGAGGAAGCTGTTAATAATATAAAACAATCAATACTTAATCACTTAGCACATCAACAATCAAGATCATAGACGTGTTAAGAAGCGTAGACGTTATCCTTAACGTTTGTCATCGTATCGTTGCTAATTATAGTTTAATCATAATATGTTAATGTACACTATTTATAGCACTTGGTTCACGACCATATTTCACGTTATTTCATAACCTTGACAAAATTTAAAGGATCATGACAAGTAATCATAACTATTACGTATATCAACCAATAGAATACATATTTTGCAATATTTTTGATTAACTTTACGTCAATCATATTTTTATAACACAATATGACGTACATTTTTAATCAAGAGAGACAAACGTACTAACCTCTATATATCTTAATATTTTCGCATTGAATCTTTAATTAATCATCCATATAACTCTGCTAATAATAATTGATGGCTATAGAATTTATTTGGACGTCATAATATTAGGTGGTACGATATTTTGGTATTAATGTAACTTCAGTGCATATTTGTTATGCTGTTAAATAAGCAAAATTTTAAGTTATATTCGTACGCTTCCAAGCCAAACAAAACAAAAACAATGCCAGATTGTAAACATTTATTTTAGAACAGTAACTGGTCAAGTGACAACTTAACGGTAATGTAAAATTTGTGGCACATCACGATTTGTATAAAAAGAGCTTACATAAATATTGTATAGGATAAAACCTTATTGAAGTAAAATCGCCTAAAATACATTTAACAAGGTTCTCAGTGACGTTAATATCATACAGTACGAAGCGTAAAAGTCCCTGCGACGCAAAAAAAAACGATGCACTCTGCAAGTTTAACGACTTGTACAATTACTAAGTGGCGACTCTGAGTAAACGTCTTTAAGTGTCATCCGAGGAACAGCTTACTTGAATTAACAAAGTACTAAGAGGTAAATACCGCTACAATTTTTGTTGTGGAATGAAAAAGTCTTGGAGAACTTAATCGTCACTTTGACCACAGAATGATTGTCAACTTATACTATAATTTTTATAAGACTCTTCAAGTTTACGCGAATGTTACACATTGTAATAGTGCTATTTTAATGGATTTTATCGTGGTTTATTTAGGTATTTTACAATCCCGATATCAACTGTAAAACGGTGGGAAAATATTTGAATAAACCGCGATAAAATCCGTTGATGTAATTTTAATATGACAGTTTGTCTTTAAATTGACATCCTTATCGATTTAATCCTAAGATGTAACATATTTACTGACCCAGTAGCATCGCATATAATATCCATTAATAACAACACAGGCAGAATCAACCAGAATTTGAGTTATTAAGTTTAATATACAGTTACACCATGCGGGTTTGTTTGTATTTTTTATGTAAGCTTAGAATGATTAAGCATACATTCTGATGTACAGTGGGTCACAGTCATCACGCGGTGAATATAATAACAGTTATCCGAGGGCACGGTGAATCGAGAACTAATATCATAAATAATTCGCCATAAATCATTTTATTTTAGTAAATGCGACGTACCGTTAGATTGTGTATCTTTCTGGTTGCAAAAGACACAGAAACTTCATCAATAATTACGTGTGTCTTATATATCAATAAGACAAATGCATGGTAGTGTGTGTACAGTTTTATTTATTAAATTAAAGTACTTTATAAACATTATTATTTAAATATATTAGCGTTCTGCACTTCTCTTACACGTAAATTATAAGTGTGTTAAAGGAAACTGGCGGGTTTCATAGGGCAATATGGCTTGGTCGCCTACACGGATCACGGTTTCTAGCTAGTATTGTTAATCGGGAAACCACTTATGATTCAATTTTTTCCCAATAACTTGTCTAAAATATTTTAAGTTATTGTGTTAATATTTTAGGTTATATACCTACACAGATGTCAAAATGAAGATATTGTCAATTTTTTTTAGTTATGAAGACCTTTATTATACTTTACAAAATTATTATAAACACATATTAAGTACATTACAGAAGGTTCTACAATAATTATACAAATCAGCGTAACAAAGTAATAACCAGATCATTTGATGGCGTCATAACCTAGTTGTTGTTCTGGTGATCGCATGTTGTTGTCATACCGACAACAGCTTTTAAGAGTCAGAATTTTATTTTTTGTACCTCTACTCTCTATAATTTGTTGTCGTACTAAATAAATAGGACTGCTTATCAATAGCAAAGAATCGAATAGAGAAAGCAATAAAATATAATAAAATAAAGAATAATAAAATAAAGTAGTTATAATTATACCATTACATACCGACTATATTCGAACAGATAAGGAAACCTGTAGATATATGTGGCAGGAGTATTTTGATCAGATATCCCTTACAAAAGGTATATGGTATAAAGCCATACAGACTGAGCTCCCTCGTTACCCGTGGTTCCAGCAGGTGAAGGCACATAGATATTTTATTGTTATTCTTTTAAGATTGCCATCTGGGCGTATCCCAACAAAAAAAATTGCGTATCTAATCTCCTTTCATAGGTACTCTTCCGTACGCGCAATTTTCGTAAAAATGTTAAAAGTGTTAAAAAAGTTTTTGTTTTACGTATCAATATATAGTTCTTTTATAAAATTGTCAAATTAGCGATTCTCAAGGAAAATTAGTTAATTGAAATGTAAATTTTGCTTAGCGTGCATAGAGGTGTTATAGAGGATACAATTGTATTTTTAGACCTAAAACCACAAATAACCTTACATAAAAATATTTTTTGTATAATTGCAGATGATTTTCCCCGATCTCCTAGAGGTTTAAAAATATATTCCTTGAGAATACGTGACTTGTGTAATAATGTAACAATTCAACGGACTAAAAATCTAAATTCTAATGATATTTTTTAAGCTAAAAATATGTTCATTACAATATGCTTAAAATATCACGTACTGAGGTCGATCGCCCTTCCGACCCCAAAACTAGTTTCGTTAGCCGAGCACTCAAGCCATCCGATTCCACAGCAGAAGTTGAGGTCCCAAAAAAAAAAAAACAAAAGTATATCACGTGTTAAGAGTGATAAGTTTTTTCACGTAAGGTATTCTTATTATTGTTCTGTGCTTTATTTATTAACGGATGCCGCATAAATCCTCATTGACAGTCGGTTTCCTTTCACAGTTAACTGAGTTATTCACACATATTAATGGAATTAATTATGTACATGTCGAATCGATTACTACTTGAGTAATTAATACCTAGGGATGAATTTACGGGTATTGTATACCAACATTGAGATTTTATATCAAACAGTTTCGTGATTTCGTGCAGTTTTTGTGAGCTTTCGGTATATCAAAATTTGGTAGAATTTTGAATTGAAATAAATTGTTAATTTCCTCCGGGCTAAGACAGGTCTGTAACATTAAGCATTGGGGACCGCGTTTCATATGGAGTCGACCAGTTAGATGATCTCCATGCAGCAGCCGGTTGGTCTAGGCAATAGATTGTCTTGGCGTGCTTAGAAAGTGGTCCATTAGCAGCAGTGGATCGACAAACGCTAACGATAAATGTATCCAAGTTTAATTTGCATGAAAGAGACCGATGGTATGTATAATAAAATATATATAATCGGATTCAAGCGTACGACAATATCAGTATGCAAATAATGCAACAATGCTGTGAATTGTGACACTGATTTTGTGAGATAACATCGAGGATGGTTTGAAATATAATATTTCCGAGCCAGTCGGCGGAGATAGCCGGTTTCTAGCGCGTCATCGAGATCCACTGTTGATAAAAAAGAACCTTAGCATTTCACGGTTTCTTGATATATGGCGAGCATTGTACGAAGATTGGATCAATAGTCAAGAAATATGAGAAGCTTCCTGTTATATTTTAATTTATCTTTTTTCCTTAAATATTATTAATATTATGTATAGCATAGCGGGAAAACGAGCAGTAAGTTAACGTAAGTGATTTCCGATATTCTTATGTTGTAATTAAAAATAATTTAACGCGCTTGGACTAGCTCTAGTTACCACCTCCAACTGGTTCGATGTTTCATGTATCACTAGGATCAGCAGCAGCAATCATACAATAACAACATACAACTATGATGATATATCTCAAGTACCTCGTGGAAAAGAACTAGAACAGTTTTAGGAACCGCGATGTATCAGAAGAAAATAGGAATAATGATTTCAACGTTTCTTCCCATTCTAATTAGTAGACAGTACAAGATTACCATGATTTATTACTATCCAAGAAAAAGAATGCAGCTAGATGAAGCCAAGCTATGCACCGCGGTGATATTATATAATCCCTCGAGACAGTAAAGACAAATTAATTTTTCTGTTTATGTGTGTATGAAAGACTAGCGTTGATGACTGTATGATTAGATAGTTGTTTTTTTTTCTTTCCTTTCGATCCTCACTCTAATTTAAGAGTGAAAAGAAATTATGCCAGTGTGTGACGCTCCCTTCCAAAAAGACTTGGCTTTTTAATTTGTGTATGGTATTAGAGAGTCAAGTTTATTTCAATGGATAAATGATGGATTCCATGGAAAGAATAGGATATATTAACCTTTAAAATAAGGATTATTTAATCTAAGATACATCACCTAAATAATCCTTTGTTTAAAGATTTGATATGAATGAACACGCGAGTACTAGCAATTCATAAAATTGTAACCTCCACACGGGTCTCAATGTGTAATTTGAGTAACTGCACAAGACTGTTCAAATAAAACAAATGACGTGCGTAAAATTTGCAAGTCTTTTTTTCGCCGCCTTGTTATTACGATTTGGGAAATGAGCAGAACAACATGTTTGTATGCTCGTGTAATTAGTGTTCATGGAACGTGGAGCAATTGGAAGCTTTTCTACGCAGCAATAACAGGAAAGTTGGCCTCAAGTGCGCATGTGGGAGTTCTAGTATTTGCTCGAGCTGTGTTATGTGCGTCAGTTCAGACCTCATCCGATATTTTAAAAACAAGGTGAACGTTGTAAGGAATGTGTCAATATTTTCTTTTAGCACCGTATCATGATTCATTTAACGGTCTAATATCCTGTACCGCATGCCTATCTGCAGTGTAACATAGTAAACATTGCTTTGAATAAAATCATTATTTACTATCGGGGTGGTACCTCTCGTATACACGAGACTGGCGGAAATTGACAGCCTTTCGTGTGGTGTGTAAATAGCCGGTGGGAGGAGAAAGGAGGGCAGCGCATCTGTATAGCGTCTATGCGGATGTCTGTGGGCGTCGATAGGCATGAAAATGGCGTTTGCCTAACTATAACAAACAAAAACAAATTGTAATTGATACAAAGTCCAATAGTTATTTTACGGTAGGTATTGATTTATGGTATAGATTGATGATATGGAAAGTGACAGCTATCTCATGTTTAGTACATTTAGAGAGAAGGAGTAGGAGTGTGCACAAGTCTATATAACAATATATACGGGTTTCTCCAGTGAGTTAGAGGACCAACGAGCAGGGGAATAGTAACTACCACCACCCATAAACTTCCGAAAAACTAGACGACTTATAGACGCGTTGGCGGCCTTTAGGAAAGCGATCCTCTTTATAATATTATAACTATACCGTGTGCGCCTTGCTACGCCACCAACAAATATGGACTATCATAGCAATATATAAAATTCATTGGATTGACAACGGCGCCATCTGAAGAAAATTGGTCATACCAAAATAAAAATTGGGCGCATTCAGAACAACTTTACTAAAGATCACCACATTCTCAAATGCATTATGCATTACAATTCTAGAAAAGACAACAACATACAATTTTATATATATATATAGATCATACATTCGTGTCTGTGAAACAATGGACAACAAATACAACAAATACACATTCAAAATTTCAACCCAATCGATCAAAGTGATCAAAGTGTGTCAAAAAATCAAAGTACTTGATATACCGACAGCAGCGCCACCTATCAGATCCAATTATATTCTTTAAGCATTCAGAAAACCATCTAAATACCTACCCATATAAAATTTTAACCCAATCGGTTCAGCCGTTAGCATTCAGCTTAGAAGTTTACCGTTTTCGCATGGCAATGAAGCATTTTCGCGTAGTAAAATAGCCTATGATAATCTGTGATAATTTAGCATTCAAATGGTGAAAGAATTTTTGAAATCGGTTCTGTACTTTCGGACCCTATTCGTTACATACAAACACACACACATAAAAATCTTTCCTCTTTATAATATTAGTATAGTATAGATTGGATAAAGGTAATATGATATATTAGAACTTATTGTTTATAGTAAGTGATGTTAACATTACTGAAAATAATTCTTGCTGTGATAATAATATATTATGATTGTGCGTTCTTTTTGGAGTCGTATCACTAAGGATATAGTAAACACAGTAGTGTGTGACTCGTTAATGTTACTGACATAGAAACATATTATTTATTTCATCTAGATATAGTTCCTCAATTAAGTCCTATGACTCAGATGTGTTAAAACTCTTTTCAATAGTTAAGTATAGGAATGTTCAATATGTCACTTAAATGCATTAATATTCTTCAGCGTTTTAAATTAGGGTAATAAATAATGAAACCACAGGTCGACTTCTTCGGAATTCTATGCGTAAAGTACATTAACATGAGCGTAAATCATTAATTTTATAACTCAATTATATCTTTTATTATATACACGTATAGTATTATATATACGTGTATACATATAATCAAAGACAATATTATAGTCTGTTTTGTCTCTGTCATACAGACTAGTTACTACATGTTTTTTTTTCTTTTTTATTTTATTTTATAGGAGGAAGACGAGAAGTCTTAGCTATTTTCATGACTGCCTTCGCCCAGAGACATCCGCATAGAGGCTACACAAGTGCACTGCCCTCCTTTCTCCTCGCACCTCCATGGGCCAACGGCTACTTACACCACGTACGAAACCCAACAGCGCAGCTGTCACTTTATGCCGATCGCGATCTCGTGTAAGCGAGGTACCTCCCTGGTCGTGCCGACCCAATGCGGCTGCATGCAAGCATGCAGTGGGGCACTACCTCTTACAAAATGTATTATCTCTTATATTAAATTAAATTTACATATATGTACTTACAAATAGCTAAAACATACCCATTTTTGCAAGATTTGCCAAATGACAGCTATGCCGTGTTTAGTACATTAGTGGGTAGGAGTATGACATCACATCTGCATAACAAATATGCAGATGTCTTTGAGCAGGAGTAATCAAAATAAGCAAAAGGCTCCTTTTGTTCGTTTGCACCCTTATACTATAAATAAACCTTTCTACCTTAATTGGATATTCTTTTAGTAAAATGATGTAATATTTATAATATACTAGATGTAGTAGATCGCTCTAATATTATTTTGAATGCACTTGGTCAACTCAAGATAAGCAACAACAAGGTAAACCAACCTCCAAATAAATATATTTCAACCCCAATATTTATTTTTTAGTTTTAGACAGACATTTATTTCTCAAACGAGTTGATACAATTCACTTATAATTATTATTACTTTCTGCCTAGTGTATCTACTCATGGTCAAAGGCCTCTGTACTTTCCTTCCACTTTTCTTATAGAGTGCTAGACAGAGCCCATCTTTCCGCAAGGAGTTCAGCTCGCGGTCTGCTACGTTGTCGCCGGCCATTCTGGGGATCCACTGTGAATTGTGATGTGATCTTGGCTCAAAGATCATCTGACATGCGCCTGATGTGACCAGCCCAGTTCTATTTTAACGTAAAAGCCGCGTGATATCTATGATCCGTTTTGGAGCGTATAATAATATTCCTAACTCTATCAATCTAATACTCAGAATATTTCGCCCCATGGACGTCTGGCAAACAGATCGAGTGGGTAATGCTGAAGTGTTTCTTGACACTTCAGCACGTTTGCGAGCCGTATGGAGATGTTGCACACGTCCATGAGTCTCCGCTTTAGGAATAGTGGTAAACATCTCTTCATAAGATTTTTCATAGCTCAAAAACTCCTCCAAGGGTTTTCGGTGCGTCCTGCATCTTCTTTGTCTTGTCTCGTCTGGACTTGGGCACAGAGGTACACATTGACGTATTTCACTCCCTCATTCCCTACAGCAATTGATTGATGAACGCTGTTAGTCATTAACTTAGTTTTAGACATGTTCACAGAATGGCCGACCTCGCGGCGGGTAGCACTTAGGTTAATAATAATGAGTGTCAGCTCTGAGTCTGAAGACGAGAAAAGGACAAGATCGTCGGCAAAACGGAGATTAGTTACCTCTTGTTGCCGACCATAAATACGTCCCAGTCCAGCCGGCTGCAGATTTTCTGAAGACTTCCTCCAATACGGCTGTGGAAACCTTCGGCGACAGCGGATTTTATTGCTCCAATATACAAGAAAAACAAATAACATATTAAATAAATCTAACTTTAACGTGAGGTGACATTATTTAACACAAATATATTTAACACAATAATTCAATATTTTAGCGTAAACGTATATTTCAAGCTGTTAGTTATTTTTTATTTTATTACTAGTTAATTATTAGTTTTATTACTTGTTTATATTTATTCTACAGGTCTAGCCTATAAATCGGCTTATCTTTTTTGTATATTGCCGATTAAATGCAAGAAGAAAAAAGTCGAATAAATATCTGCAACATATATATTTAGGGAGATGTAAGAACAAGTCCTTACAAGTAAAATAAATAGGTACATGTAGTCTATTATTCCACAACAAAATTGTCATTAATTTTCACTGCTATACTTTATTATCGAAATTTACATAAAATATTGTTGTAACGTTTTGTATTGTCCAAATTTTACTGTCACTCCCACATGTCCCACCCACTTCACCTGTTCGCGTTTGTCTGTTTGACCATCTGGTATAAGCACCACTTTGATATAAGTACTAAATACAAAAATAATACTAGTATTTTGTATTATATTCAAAAAAATATTATTATTATACTAGTATTATATTGAAAAGTATGCAAGTACCTACATACATCCCACTAATAATATGGAATGTTATTTTTTACTTTTATTTATATGTGTTAATGTATATGTGTGTTTTTAATACTGCCACACTAAAATGACTGAATGTACTGATTTAAAGTTAAATTTGTCGGATATATAGATTGCACTCTGGAATAACATAAAAAAAACTTTTTATCCCAAAATGAAATCAATTAGGATAAATTGACACGAATGAAACCGCGGAGCATTATACAATGATGCAAGTAAAATTAGACGTGAAACGATAAAAATAATAAAAAACCTTTTATAATTAATCACAATAATATACATCCGTGAAATTTTGTGAGCGTATAGCTTATAAGTGCTTCAACTTGTCATAATTTCACGGTCGCACGGTAAAAAAGACATACAGAAGCCCTCTTGACCTTTACATGCATACACACTACCATACACACACGTACCATTTCATTCGGACAAAAATGTATATTGTATTGTATTATTATAGATGTTTTTATTACTAATTTGGTATACACGTTAATTGCTTTATTTATTCATTCAAATAATTTTTATATTAAAAAATTAAAAAGTTTTCATTTATTTCCTTAAAGTACAGTAACTGGTAAAAAAAATATAAAAATGTATACTAGTAAATACGAATGTAAGTGGTGTAATGCTGCATTGCAGCCGAATCAAGCCGACACGACCGAGTCTCGCTCAGCGCTCACAATATGATGCCACCATAAAAAAAAAACCATTCAGCACTCGCACTGAATTATGGCTAAGGTGGTCCCTCTCTATGGGATCGAGCCATCTGTGCAGGGCATATTATAGTCCACATGTTTTTGCGCAGACACAAGTGCACTCTCTGTTCCCTCATCCTCGAATTCCATGTGAGTTCTATCCGACACGGCCGGAGAGAAATTAGGCGCAGGCACGGGCTTCTACCACTGCCAACTTCCTGACTCCGGACAGTTATTAAAAAATGAAAAATCCTAATAAGACTATTTGGCCCGACCCGGGATTCGAACCCAGGACCTCTCAACTGTGGTGGAACATGCTTACCGCTGGCTATACGTAGTCATCAAAAGGCTATGGACAACAGTACCAGTGAGAGTATATTTATGAGACCGATACTGGTTTTTAAAGTAGATTTTGTTCTCATACACTTAAATTAGGTTAACCTTGAAGTGTGTAAACATTTTTTACTTTTATCCTTTTTATTAGTAAACTCCAAGGTAGATACTTGTAGGTGGCTTCTACAGGTTTCTACCAGATAGTTAACAAGCAGAAACATTTAAAAATTGAATCTTACATATTCAATAAGAGACAAAATATCAAATTTCATCAACATTCAGCTTATAAAAACACATTAGCATCATCTAAGACGCATTAGAGAACCTCTTAAGCGTTTGTTGTGTGAATAGAAATTTACAGTTGTCTAATTAAGTGTGTAATTTATGACAGCTGGGTTTATTTATGAACTAAACGATTGCGTTATAGGGATGCCGCAAGTAAAATAATATCGGTATCGGATATCTAGAGAAAAAAAATATCGATATTGGGGAAGATTTGAAAACAACAGTATTTTTTTTTCTAAAAAAATGTGAACTAATATTTGTTTTTTATAAATCGATATCACTATATGAAACGGTAACTTAACTAAACAAAAGGTACCTTATCTAATACCTTCACCTGTTCGAGCGACTTGAGTTGAAAAAGCATTGAATATTAGTATCGATATGTTATGTAATATACCCTAAAATATATCGAAAAATATCGAAATATTAATATTTTTAGCATCCCTATTGCATTATTAATTAAACGACTAATTTTTGGTTCCTAATTTACGCCATTTTATCTAAATTATCATGCTCAAGCTCACACCGTTATGCTTATTAAAATTCGTAATATACGAGAAGTTTTCTAATTTAGTAGGTCTTTCGCTGTTGAGATTTTATTGTTGATATTTTTTTATCTAAAAGGCATCAAAATATTGAGCTCAAGCTTTTGGAGGCTCAATAAAATATCACATAAATTGTGTCATTCGATGGTGTGTCGTGTTTTTCTTTGTACGAAACTATTGGCGTGAAATCAAATGATCCTAAACTTCAATATGATGACTATTGGACATATTTTATTATTTAATTTAAAAGCTACAGCCAAAATATGATTATTGAATCGGTATTATGTCTATATAAAATAATGGCTTTAGATTTTACGTTGCCATAGCAACACTATATAGATGTCACTTCGTTGATTGGGTCGAGCCGAGCGCGGGTGACAATTATGATTATGTAGATGAATTGCTCTCCTTCACCCCATAGCGTCAAACTGTACAGCATTGGCATCACTTTTAAAGCAGTATCATGTGATCTCCAATCGTGCTGGCCCAATGTGGCTGCACTGCAGGAATGACAATAAGTAGATAAAATTTTAAGTTTTTCGTATTTATTTTCATTCGGACAGAGGCATTTAATTAGGATAGATATTGGTACACTGAGAGTATATTTGCCTAAACATTACCACTCTTTGAGTTAGATCGACTATTTTTTTTCAGACAGGTCACCTTCACATATAATGTTCAAGTACGAAAAACTGCGACAGTGGTTTTTATATATGTGTAATCTAAACATATTAAAACTGAAGGGGCTTACATAGAACGATCATATTATTTAGTCATGCATAAGATTACCATTTAAATAATGTCACACTGCTACTATGGGGACATTAAACCCACGCGGATTGTCAGTTGAGATTAACAAAAAAGAATAGATTTTATACTATCTAATATTTACAATATTGTAGATATTACTGCCTAAAAACATTTGAAAATTGTTAATAAGCAAGCGGTTATGGAATATATTACGATTTGATATTATTTTAGGCTATTGACCTGTGGTTAAATCACCAAAATGTGGTACAATCACCCTCTCATTGTCATAATGAAACTGGAAGGACTTCGTCCAAAGCGGTTTTCTTTTTGGTTTTGTCAAGATACCAAATGTGACACCTCTTTCCCTTATCTTTCTTACCTGCTATAAAAACTAATTTATTGGAATAGAATTAAAAAATAAGAACCCCACAGAATAGTTAGTGCTGAATAAAAGCTAAATATAAAATAACTTCTTTTTTTAAGAAATTTTTATTTGGTTAATTATGTATTTTCAACTTCCTGGCTGAAAATATTATAAGCTCACTAAGCCGTAAAAAATGTGAAATAAAAATGGAATAGCTTATTATCAAAATATAAAATATAAATCAAAATATGTGGTGGGAATATTTGTGCGAGCCTTCAAAAAGAGGTAACTTAATGTTTTAATGATTTTATCATTTCACTCAATAGTTTTTAATATTTTATTAAATTTACATACAACAGTATTTTCACGATTTACTGTTATCGCATGCGTTAAGTTTATAGAATATAATAAAAGTATAATGATCTCTCTCTTACCGGTATTTACGATATTAACATTGTATTGATAAAATCATAAAAATGAATTTATAGTTTTATCCACAAAGTCGTTTTACGATATGCAAATTAAGAAAGATAATAATTTCAAATTGCGATGTTTTCTTTTATCGGGGTTGAATCATATTTAGCAATACAGGCAAACAGGTAACAGATAAAGGCCTTTTTTTAATCTTCGCGGGTCCACAAAGGTATACGAATATTGTGCCTTGGCAGCATTATAACAGAATGGTGTCGGTAAAGCGATAATTCTTGCTAAAAAAATAGCATAGCAGTTTGTCGGTAGATATACTCTCTTATTCTATATTATAACAATAACAATAGGTACTTAAATGTTATTCTAGACTATTTAATCTATACATAGGTGTAACAAAATCATAAAA
>LUGF01053311.1:78458-91849 GCA_001625245.1 Calycopis cecrops
TATATATATATATATATATATATTCCACATTAATTGCAGAGCTTTCAGAACATCGCAAGTTACACAGGTTAAAAGATTGTTGCGTCTATTAAGCTTGACACAGGACGTAGAAGGTCGTCGTATATGATAATTTAATTATAATTAAAATTTACGAAATTTATTAAATTAATTATTCCAGCATATTCTAGTAATTAACCTTTATTTATTTACAATTTATCCTTAATTTAACTTTGGTCGTCTAGCTGTTTGTTTTTGGCTTGATATCCGCTATACCCTAGATTTTTTATACTAATTCGCTCACCGTCAGTTTTATATCACTATTTATAAAAAGTGGGGTGCTTTTTGCTTGCAGTTTTTAAAGCTTGCTTAATCTAGAATTAATAATTAATCATTATGCATAATGACGGAAGAAGGTATTTGAAGTTTATATTTAAAGAAGATCCCTAGTAATAATAGCTTTTTAAAATATGATTTTCTACAGACAAAATATATACTTGTTATATTTCGTATATAACCATGGTAAACGAAACTGTTTTAAAAATTACCATATTTATGAAGTCATCACTAAAGTGACATCACAAATAAGGTTCATTAAAACTTGATTAGTTAAAAGCTGATTATATAATCAATTATGTAAAAATAAATCGTTTATTAATCGTTTATACCAATACCATTTGGAATTAAAAAGTATAATACTCCACTTGAATGAGAGAGAACATCTGGCTGTCCACGTAGTGTTCATACGAAAAAGGTGGTAAAAGCAGTAAGGGAAAGAATTCGAAGAAATCCTGTCCGAAGGCAAAAGATTTTATCTCCGGAAATAAGGATAACACCTTAAACCATGTCGCGTATTTTAATAGACGACTTAAGACTTACAACCTATGGGAAACGCACTGGTCTTTTCATAACTGATAAATTAAAGATGAATTGGGAGGTAAAATCGAAACAACTACTGAAGTGGTACGCAAAGGGCGGTCACAAAAAATTTTGCTTACGAGAAATTTTTTATAGATGAGCAAAATTTTAACAAAAATAATGACCGTATTTATGCTCAAAGCTTTAAGGAATCTTCCCAGTTAGTCAACAGAGTGCAACGTGGGTACTATCCGACTTCAGTGATGGTTTGGAGGGGTATTATCTATGAAGGTGTGACTGAGCCATATTTTTGTAAAAAGGGATCAAAACATCGGCACAAGTGTATCAAGATACTATTCTTGAGAAGGTAGTTAAGCCGCTGTATTTATGTTTTAAACTAACACACTGTAAAAGTAATAAATGAGTTTTGCAATTAAAAAAATAAGTTTTTATTTGTAACAGAACTTATTGCTAGACTAGGTATGTACCTACATTGTATAGGTATAGATTCGTATGGCATATTTGAGAAGGGTAAAAACGTTGTACTTGCGACATTGTTGTATTTATGAAGCATACAACCTATATTGTGCATGTGCGTATGCGTGTATCCCACGTGCGCATGTTGGAATTTGGAAATGGAAAGTTCTGATTTGATGACATCAAAAGTAAAAAAAAATACGACGAAACTAGTAAGCTTGCCCACCTACAAAAAGATTTCTGATCGTATTTTTTATATCTGCTACTCGGAGATCAGAGAAGTTCTTTTAATGTGACACAGATCTTTCTAGAGAATATTCGAATTCTTCTTAATAAATTTGTGATACTCTTATTGCGTTTTTGTAGTTATGTTCACATTTGAAATATCAAAATGTCTACATAATAATTTAATATATGCTATAAATCAAACGAACAAATTAAGCACACATTATTATAATTATTGATTTTTAATTTAATATAATTATACCTATTGTAGATAAATAATAATTAATTTATTGATAAATTATTTTAATTTAATAACCCTGTTGGCATTTCTGTCAATTATTTATTGTATCTCAATAGTTTTTGTTTTAAATGTATTATTATTAGGCTACGTCTTATCTCCCAATTCGAACTTATTAAACGTAATAATTAATGCCAAACTTGATTCAAACTAAGCTAAGTAAAGATTAACTTTGTCCCTGAAATGGCCCTTACCTTACCAAGGGCATAACATTGTATACGAACAAAAATTAATTAGAAATGTATTGAGGAAGCTTTTTGCATGATATTGATATTTATAAACTAAACTAAAGCTCATGGACAAAATGACACAGATTTTTTTTATTTAAACGTGCTTAGTCTCAAAAAGAAAAGACAGGAGAGAGAAAAAACTAGTTTGCAAAAAAGTGTTTTAAATAATATAATTAATTAACTAATTAAAAATAAAACTAATTATTGAACCTTTTTATTATTATTTCAGTAGAAAAATACTGATCAGTTTCTCCACAATCAAACTACAGATATAGTTTTAGTTAATTCATATTTGTTTCATATTCACATTCCATAGTGGAAGTCACACTTCACTTCTCTCCTCACCGTGATAAGCAGGGAGCTGTCACAAGTTATCTACGGATCTCCTGTCGTTGAACCCTCTCTGTAATCTATGTATAATCTTAAACCACAGTACCAAACAATTTAAATCAAAAAAAAATAATAATTTCACCCATTGAGAGCATAAACCATATCATTTTTATTGATGTGCTCGTGCACACGGGACCAATCATTTACAAAAAGACCAAATTTGGATCGGACATGATCAGGTGGACCAGTTATAATATCATGACACAGATACATGCCACAAATAAATTAAATAAATTATTAATGTATTTTCGTTCTCATTATAATCATCTATACTTTTCTCTGTTGTTAAAATTTCCCAAACTGCTTATTTTATTAATTTTTGAAAGGATCTTTACTGATCAATATTATACTGAGAAGCAGATCTGATTTGATAGCTCTTATATTCTGAGCATACACTTTATTTTCCATAATTTCAGGAAAAAAAAAGGTGTGTGCTTTTGACCACATAACAAAAGTAAAACTTAATTATTAATTTAATACACAAATTCATTACTTACCGTAGTTACAACGTCATAACATTTCATATGAGTAGGAGGTAGTGCCACACTGCATGCTTGCATGGGGTCGAATTGGGCCGGCACGACCGGGGAGGTAGGTACCTTTCGCTTTCACGAGACCGGCGTAAAGTGACAACTGTGCTGTCGCGTTTCGTGCGGTGTATAACTAGCCGGTGGCCCATGGAGGTGGGAAGAGAAAGGAGGGCAGCACATCAGTATAGCTTCTATACGGATGTCTATGGGCGTCGATAGTCATGAAAATGGCTCCCAAAAAAAAATATGTTTTCCTATAATATCGGCGTAAAATTAAATTTGATGCCTTAAGCATCACTTCATTCGTATACAGAGCAACCCAGAACAGCTTTTATTACGAATATATATTATTGCAATAAAATATATAAAATATGAACAAGACCTTTTATAAGAATACAATAAAATTAATATAAAACTATAATTTATGCAATTAGCAGGAATGTGACATTATTTTATTAATTTGCTAATGTATAATAATTTATAAGAAAGAAATTGTATTATCATAAGGAACGTGATTGAATATAAGCGCCAAACGCAATATAAGATGAATTTTAAATGATGATCTCATATTTTTATTATCTGTAGATTGTAAAATTTATAATATTTAATATGTACAATATTGATTTTAGATAAGTATATATCTATTGATTTTAGATATTAACTAATATTAGTTAAAAATGACTATCAAGCGATCACAAGTCTACATACATACATTACATGAATTTATTTTGGCATTAAATATTTTGTGTATACGTATATTAGACACCAAAGGCAGTTAACTAGCATACATAACTTACATATTATGATTTTATGTCAAATATCGGTCCATGAAAGATGACCTTCCTCATCTTCTATTGTGTCCAATGCTCCATTTTATTATACTTTAAATATTAGAAATTAGATATTACCGGACCAGTAATTTGATGCTGAAATGCCAGCGTCTGAGATCTTTATCAGGTCGTCTTTAGTACAGTTGGTAGGGCACAGATGACAAGACGTTCAATGCCTTTTTAACAATTTTTGATTCAGAATCAATATTAAATACATATTATTTGCCTTGTATGTCTCATAACGAACTGCTTACGTCTGACATAAGATATTTCCGGCGCTATGTCTAAAATAAACCCGTGAATGAAGACGCTTTGGTATACTAAACATTAATAGCCATATAAAATAAAACACTATAAAGCCTTATTGACGTCAGGTAGAAACTAATTTACAATTTCACGCCAAAGATTTCGAAGTATGTAATACGGCACACCTAAAGGCATCATACTTGATTTGAGAGAACAATACGGTGATGGTATAAATAAACATATAATTGGCAATATATTTTTACAAAAGTTGTATTTTGTAGTTTTTTGTAACAAACACGAGGATCGAGTGATGAATTGGGCAACTTCTATCCTCTCATTTCTATTAAGCGATTAATAAAAATTTTAAAAATATAGTAGTAGAATAATGTCTGTGTAGTGTGTGTGTGTGTGTGTGCGTAAGAGAGGGGGGAGAGTTTGAGACAACGAAAAAAGGGAGAGGTCTATTTTCTTCTATAATTTACTAAGTTTGGAAGCTTTGTTATTTATATAAGGATATTATTATCATCTTCTATTTATTTTAAAGGTTTAAAAATCGTAGTCAGAAAGAAGGGTTAAATATCAATTAGTCATAAAAGTAACGAAATAGGAGAAGAAAGCTCGATTTCTTACCATAAGCCAAACAAGTCGCGAATGTTGAAAATGCTTGGATTGAAAAAAAACTACACAAACATGCCTATTATATGATATAAAGATAACTGTTTGATAAAACAATATATTCTTAAACTAGCTGGTGCCTGCGAGTTCGTTCGCGTAGCGTAGTAATATTATAATCAAAGTGATTTGTTATTGTTTGCTTGCAGTGTGGCTAAATTCCGATTTGTGCAATGAGCAAATTTATCACATTAAAAAAAGTATTTTTGATGTTGACTAGGCTTAGTATCTATACACCACAAAAAGTTTCATTCAAATCCGTCCAGTAGTTTCGGAGATTAACCCGGACAAACAGACAAACAAAAAAATTTTAAATCATTGTGTTCTAATAATATTTTAACATCCTCCCAATTAGTTTTTCGTAAGTCTATTCAATGTACAGATACGAATTTTACTGTTTTATTATATGTATAGATATTAATAATATATTTTTGACATTAAGACTTTAAAATGAGACGAGATTTTCTTATACGTTGCAGGTGCAAGCTTTCTAGTTTTACGATAGAATCACCTCTATTTTTAGTAACTAAAATCCTGTCCACGTTTGATGTGATGTCGTAAAGATCACAGCACAAGGCACCTATCAATCAAGACAAGACAAGATATTTTATGTCTTTGACTGTACCTACATACTGTCGCTTGGTCCTGGTAAAGATTTTTTTTGTATAAGACGGTAAACGAGCTGTGGGAGCTATTAGACGTAGCCTATAAGCATCAGCAGAATTGTTTCAGTCTTTTCCATCTACTTTACCCACTTTAATAGGTTTCATAGCTTTTCTGGCTCTATTTGAGCTCTTTGCCCACAATAGGTTAGAAAACGTCAATTTTATAGTCTGGTTTTTATAAAAAATTAAAATGATTAAAAATTTTACTTGTATTAGCCTATAATATTCGTATACATATTCTTCTCTGGATTTTTCGAAAATCTATAGGTATGCGTGCGGGAGCTTTAAATACATTTAAGTTAGATCTTTGACATGGCTGCTGCTTTTAAATAAATCTCATTTCACGCACTCTCCTGACGATTTTGGGCTACCGTTTAAAACCAGTTCAGTTTAGTTACGCAATGCCATTTAAACTGATGACGTTTGAAACGAAATCCATCCATGCGCGTTAAAGCTGGATATTCAAAAGGTAACATTTGTTTTTATAGTGAAAATCTTTATAAAAATAAATCATTAATATTTTCAATTAGGTATATTAATTCTTATATATTCGAAATATATTTCATATTATAGACTAGCTTCCGCCCGCGACTCCGTCCGCGCGGATGTCGGTCTTCGCGTGGATAGATTTTTTTTTCTACGTATTTTTCCAGGATAAAAAGTATCCCATTTTATGCCCAAGATAATAAGGTATATTTATACCAAGTTTCATCGAAATCTAACCGTTAGTTTTCACGTGATGCCTGAACATACAGACAGACAGACATACAGACAGACAGTCAAAATTTTTTTTAATCGCATATTTGGGTTTGGTATCGATCCAGTAACACCCCCTGCTATTTATTTTTTCAATATTTTCAATGTACAGAATTGACCCTTCTACAGATTTATTATAGGTATGCATAGGTATACATATAACACTTACAAATACCGAAGCCCATTACAATGAAAACACACATGACATTAACACGAATAGACAATATGTAATAATTAACACGACATCATCTTTACGATTCAACACGTAATTTACTATCAATCTGATCAATTCGCACTTGCACAGGTAGTGTTTGTGAAAGGTCATGGTGGCTTAAACCACACGGTAATTAAAGGTTGTTGTGATAACGATCAGTAAAACAGTTACCTACATGCTTGATGTAAAAAGCCGATGGTACAACTCGCGGACCTTGGTGCGAAGGACCCGAGTTAAAAGTCAACCGAAGCGTACATCACTTTAGTTCGGTGTTTCCTGTCCGCTGTATAAATTCTACCTTGTTTATTGCATAGGAAATTGGGATCACTGGAGTACTGTCAAGTAAGAGGTGGTGCCACGCATGCACGAAATGGGTCGACGGGGATACCTCTCGCTTACACGAAACTGGCGTAGAGTGACAGCTGTGCTGTCGCGTTTCGTGCGGTGTGTATGTAGTCGGTGGCCTATACAGGTGGGAGGAGGAACAAGGGCAACGCGTTCGTATAACATCTATGAGGATGTCTATAGGCGTCGATAATCATGACAATTGCGCTGACTGTTTGTTTGCCCTTTAAAAAATACGTATTACCCCCGAATTAGGCTCACACAACGGGGAAGTACCTCTCGCTGGAATGATGAAAATTACAGCTGTGTTGCGTTTAGCGCGGTTTTTGAGTGTGTGGTGTCATATTATTTGAGGGTAGCAGGCGAGGAGAGCAATATTTCTGCATTCGTCTTAGAGGGGCAAACAACCAGTCGCGGACACTTTCACAACTACCTACCATAGATATCCATGTAGAACTTATATAGATGCGTTGCCCTCCTTCCTCCCCCATTTGCCACCAGCTACTTACAAATGAAACGCGAAAGTACAGCTCTCACTTTACGCCGGTATCGAGTTAGCGAGAGTTACTTCCCCAGTCGTGCAGCCCAATTCGGCTACATGCATGCACGCTACATGGCACTACCTCTTATAAAATGAGTTATGAAAAGGGTTTACTACTCGTGTATCCCCATGTATGATATATAAAAAACGTAACCGTTTAGTAAAAGTTCTGCTGCATTGTAGCCGAAATGAGCACACCTCTACCTCTTTAAGTGACAACCATGCTGTCTTGTGTTGAAGGGGGCATCGCAACTACATATGCAGAGGTCGATGACGTCCATTAACATCCGTAAATCCAGTGTCGTTGCAATAAGTGCTCACCAAACCGCTCCGATTGCTATTTTGTCTCCTTACATTACAAAAGATGATAAGTTTGATGGTAATTATTATAATATGTGATGTGTCATATGATGGTATTTAATTTAACCTGTGATAATGAGCTTGCAATAATTGTTAATATTAGGGCTGAATAAACTAATTCTTTATGATATGTTTTAAATAAGATTAAAGTCAAACTTGACATATAATATGCTAAAATTGTCGTTAAAAACAAATTAAGTCTCCAAAATATGTCCTCTCTCAAGACTGAGACCCAAGTAAGATATATTAAATTGTTGCTAAATGTGTTGGCGAGTTAGTTTTCTCATTCTCGGGATATAAGTTAATACTTTGACACATCTTATAGACATGAGGCTGTCACACAGGTAGCTTCTGGATTTCAGGCAAATTAAGAAAATGAAGTCTCAATAACACTTGAGGTTTGACCCGACACTTGGATCCCGCGGCCTACGGCTCAAATTACTGTACCTGACTATACACAATCACATATATACACAACATATGCCGTCATCATCTGGCTTATAAAATCTCATGCAACCGCCATCGCTTTTCAATTATTAAGCCTCAACATTGATATTAAAGAAGAATAATAAGAATTTCCAATGAATAATGTTGTAATAATAATAAAATGATGATCATCTTTTCAAATGTCCTATTGATTATGTAATATAATGATTTTCTATAACCTGTTTAACCAGTATTGAAGTCGATTTTAAAATATTCGTCCTGCAACTACTGGTTTCGATGTGGGGAATTTGTTTCATCCGGCAACCGCGTTTTCACTGAGTGACGAGAGTATAAGTTCGCGCTTATATCAAAAAGAAAAAAGTCGAGGTACTGGTTTTTAGTGATTAACGCTTTGTAATACAAGATTAATATAATCAGAATGTTGATTTTTATCTTGTACTATGTGTATAAATTTATATAGTCGACCTTTTTCTTGAAAAAAAATTAATGTATTGACATTTCAAAATTAATTAATTATCTCGCAGCCAATACACATTTAGTGTGCTTTTTTCATAATAATATTAAGTAAGGATGAGTCATTTCCTAAATTAACACTATCGACAACTTTTTTTATGCATAATATTTAGTAGGTATATCATTTACTGCGTACCTACGCGACTGGAAAAAAACAAAGAAACATCGTAATAAAATGTTTCTTTTTTGTGTTTGTTTAAAATTTTCTTAATGTCATTTTTGTTTATATTATGTATCTGTAAATCTTATATCCGAGGTTATAAAATTATGTGGTTTTATTGGTCGAAATGATTTAATCAATATTTGACATTATGATTGTGTAAAATATTCATTCAATATGCCTGTGTCTTAAAAACAAAGTGACCAAACTCTCAATTAGGCATTTTACTATTAATATACGACGAAGAGCTCGAGAACATTTCCTATAGTCTGAGCTGTGGGTAATCATTTTTATGTACCGTGAAGTGAAAATAATTTTGATCATATTTTGAGTTGCCACCCACCCACCAACCTCACTTGCCCCAACGCGAGCATCGGATTCCGCTACACAGACGTACTGGTACGGCTACGTAATGGTAATCTTTCACAATATACAAAAAGAAAAGCACACGTCGGGCTCGTTTGTATTTTTGTACGAACCAACGTAAACATAAAGAATCATAGCAACAATTTGGCTTCCAAATCCATTCTAGGTATATAAAATGTGTATTTATGGTGACTAATGCAGGAAAAAGGTTAATTCAGCTAATTTGTCACTAAATTAAGATGTTTTATCTACGCTTACAATGTTATGAAGCTGACTGTAATTTTGAAATTGGAATTTTAAAAAATGTGCTAATTATCATGTGTAACATAACACAAAAGCTGTATAAAATCACACAACTACAATAAGATTACCTCAAATGGTCTGGATGATACCTATGAATACTTCTAATAAGGTTTTGGTTGAGTGTTTATTTGTATAAACTAAAATGTTCTCTTTAAACTGTCGATTAATATACGGCAAACTTATATTGTACTGTCATGGAAATTTCTCACACACTCACAATGCTTTCTGCTGAGAAAATAAACTTTGCATGTATCAAGGTAATAAATACATAAGCTGTCAAAACTGTCCCGTTTGCCACTAGCTTTAAAATACACCGTTCGGCACAAATTAAAAGAAACGAATTAAAATTGTGATTTACGAGTTATAACACAATGCCGACGCATTGTGTCTCGCATGAATTCATATATCTTTATTGAATCCTTTACTACCTTTCATTTCACCTTTGTGTTATATTTAAGCGCTAAGTTCTTTTTTCTACTCGGGTTACTTATTGAATCATGCTTTTTATAGTATAAGGGGGCAAAGGAGCAATTTCCATGTCCACCAATGCCCATCGACAACCGCATAGAGGTTAAACAGATGTGTTACCCTCATTCTCCCTGCACGGGCAATCAATGCGTAATTAAATTCGCAATGTGCGAATGAAACGCGACAGCACAGCTGTCACACCAGTAACGTGGAAGCGAGAGGTTCCTCCCCGGACGTGCCCGCCCAATTCGGCTGCATGCATTCAATCTTCTAGAAACCGGTGAACATTAAGCATAAAGATTCCATTACATACATACATACAGGTCAATACATACATATCATAGTGTATGTATCATTCATAAAGAGGCATAATTTAATTAGAAATAATAAAATCTAATAGGTACATGCTTTATTAAAATATAACCTTCAACTATGCCAAATTTCAATTCTTATAAAACGGGGGCTGGGAATTTTTATTCTTCACGTATTAATATATAGATTAATGATTTTATTATAGTAAGTGGTTATTATGTAATTCATAGATTAATTTTGCTATTTTATACTAATAGGTCTGACAAATGGACATAATGTACGAATGTAATATATTACTACTGAATCATGTTAAATCTTGGATTTTCCTTTTGTTTTATTTGAGGCACGTTCTTAGTTATATAAGTTCATCTGATTAGATCACCGATTTGAATAATATGCTTTCATTAATATTAATTTAAATTCAAAAAATGTGATTCGATCAGACGCTGTGGCGACGATTTTATTTTTTTATTTCAGAGGTTGACATTTTGGTATTATTATAATTTTGTAATAAATTATTTTCTAAATGAATTGAATATATTATTTAATATAAATGATTATGGATGTCCGTAGGAAATTCCTCCTTTATCATGATATGCTGTCCAGAATGTTCGCCACCAAAGCTATTTGTAGAAGAATTGTTGGTCGTTACAATTGATTAATATTACGTGACGAAGTATACATAAAATTATTCAGGTTTAAGAAACAAATGTAATAAGTAGATATTATGTGATGCACTAGTGTTCAACTAGTAATTAGTAATACTACTGGTCAGAGTGTACATCTTTCTGAAGAAATGCCCTTTCTCCTCACATTGAACTCAAGGTAAAATACATTATAAAAAGAATGATGTATGTTCATAAATATTGAACGAAAATTACTTCGACCTAGATATGTCAACTTGACAGAGCTGAGTATCGAGCATGGCGCATTGGCGTGTAATGGTACTTTGAAAGGTGGAAAGTAATCGACAGCGATTTATAAAAAAGATCGCGCTTAATTCCCTTGCTGCATCGAGTGACATGGTCAGAGCTGACGAAGAACCTGTCGATCAAATATGCTGTCGTGTTTTAAGAGAGTTGCACTCTGGATAAAACGTTTTTTTTTTCTTTATAATGTAGGTATAGGGGGGCAAAACGAACAGTTGGAGCCATTTTCATGACTACTAACTATCATAGACATTCGCATAGTTGTTATACAAATGCCTTATAAATGAGACAGAATCGGGAAAAATCCCTTTTTTTATAGTATAGGGGGCAAAATTAGCAGCTATTTTCATGACTATTGACGCCCATAGACTTTCGCATAGTTGCTATACAGATGGGCAAAGCATCTATATGCATCCTTAGCGGCAACATTTGATACCAGTAATTCAAAATCGTGTGACACTTTTCATGAGTGATGCATTACTACATCTACAACGGGCTGTTATATTTCAGTAGTATCATATCCAGGGGTCGATCTCATTCTACAAAAAAGCTACATGCGTAATGTTTTTGCTAAATGTACTGAAGCTGCGTATATTATGAATTTACTTCAAAAGTTTTACCACCATCATAAACTCATATTGTTCACAAGCACCTTCTCAATATAGCTGGTGATGTGTCATACAAGGAGACGTCGCATTTGGAAGTCTATGATAAAGACAGATAAAGATAAACAGAGAGATGTGTCCTAACTCAAAAGATTATCGAAAATTTGGTAAACGTCACACTTTTTATCCCAAGCCCCAAACCCACTAAATGACTGAGTGAGCAACTGAACAAAATATTTAGCCGAAGATGGATGTTAAAATGTTCACAACATTAATAATAATTAATAATGCCCATAGTGTTATTTTCAACGACGAACATATACGTAATTTAGCATTTTACTCGCAAAGGTAATACACGAAACGAGGCATATTTTTCACCGATAAAAACATATATGCATGCGTCCATTAATAACAAGAGACGATCGTCACGCATTTTAAAAACATCGGATCAGTGTATTCGTTCATCGATGAAAAATGCTGTCTGCTTTAATCCGCGTGAAAATATATTTTTAAAGTCCACTTATTACTTTTTAATACATTCTAATAATAATCTTTCTTATTATATTTGATTTGTTTCAAGTGATGCAATGTGCCGTAGACCCTGTAAAGTGCTATCTTTCTTTTTTGTGCCACGTCACCTGGCCTTATCCAAGTGGCTTGTGAACCGCACGACACAGAGTAGTTCTGAATACTCACAAAAATAACCGAAAGTGCCATCAATTCTTCAGTTTAATTGCATGAGTTATAGGTATGTAGGTACCTAACTGTCTATTTCATGAACTGCAGTGGGTAATATTCAAAGCTTTTTTATTATAATGTTAGTCAAATATTTATATAATATAGTTCCAAAAGATTGTTCCACGTCGTGGTCAATAATTCGATTTCATTAATATGCGTAGACACGCGCCGCGCAGACTGGCGGACCGAGCCGTGGCCAGGACCTGTTAAGACTTAAGAATGTATGTTGTTGGATTATAGGTTTTTTTATAGTTTAAGTGAGCAAACGTACTTTTGCAGACTACTAATGCCCATAAACATGCGCATAGAGATTATACAGATGCCCTCCTTTGTCCTTCATCCTCCATGCGCCACCGGAAATTCACACAGCACGAAACGACTTCGCCGGTGTTTTATGAGTGAGGGTATATCCTATATCGTGCCGACACAGTTCGTTGCAATGCTGCATTATCTTACAGTTGTTTTCTTAAATTCAACTTCGAACGAAGTATTGACGCTTGGCTATGCTGTCATATATTGCAATTTTTGTATGACCACCAATCGATGACACATTTAAAAGCGTCGATGACTATCAAAGGGCTCAGACTTAGCTGTAAAAAGAATAAAATATTAATAAAACTGCAATATAGATAAGTTTTACTAGTACCTAAATTTTATTTTAAATGCCAGTGCTTAGTGTACAGTCACGAGCAATAATGTGTATACACTTTAGTACCCTGTTACAATAACTTTCTTTGACAAGTAAAAGCAATAATAAGGAATTTCAAAAATACAAATTATGACAAGGTACTAAAGTGTATATATATATTATTGCTCGTGACTGTACCTATCAGTAAGTATCACCATTAAAAAGCATAATTATTTTAAAAAACCTTTATAACCTAAAAAAATATTGTATAAAGTGCTCACGATTTCA
>LUGF01053311.1:93070-108186 GCA_001625245.1 Calycopis cecrops
TAAAAACATATTACATGCACGCGTCCATTAATAACAAGAGATGATCGTCACGCATTTTAAAAACATCGGATCAGTGTATTCGTTCATCGACGAAAAATGCTGTCTGCCTTAATCCGCGTGAAAATATATTTTTAAGTTCCACTTATTACTTTTTAGTTCATTCTAATAATTTTTCTGATTATAATTGATTTGTTTCTAGTGATGCAATGTGCCGTATACCCTGTAAAGTGCTATCTTTCTTTTTTGTGCCACGTCACCTGGCCTTAACCAAGTGGCTTGTGAACCGCACGACACAGAGTAGTTCTGAATACTCACAAAAATAACCGAAAGTGCCATCAATTCTTCAGTTTAATTGCATGAGTTATAGGTATATAGGTACCTAGCTGTCTATTTCAATTTTCATGAACTGCAATGGGTAATATTCAAAGCATTTTTATTATAATGTTAGTCAAATATTTATATAATATAGTTCCAAAAGATTGTTCCACGTCGTGGTCAATAATTCGATTTCATTAATATGCGTAGACACGCGCCGCGCTGACTGGCGGACCGAGCCGTGGCTAGGACCTGTTAAGACTTAAGAATGTATGTTGTTGGATTATAGGTTTTTTTATAGTGTAAGGGAGCAAACGTACTTTTGCAGACTACTAATGCCCATAAACATCCGCATAGAGATTATACAGATGCCCTCCTTTGTCCTTCATCCTCCATGCGCCACCGGAAATTCACACAGCACGAAACGACTTCGCCAGTGTTTTATGAGTGAGGGTATATCCTATATCGTGCCGACACAGTTCGTTGCAATGCTGCATTATCTTACAGTTGTTTTCTTAAATTCAACTTCGAACGAAGTATTGACGCTTGGCTATGCTGTCATATATTGCAATTTTTGTATGACCACCAATCGATGACACATTTAAAAGCGTCGATGACTATCAAAGGGCTCAGACTTAGCTGTAAAAAGAATAAAATATTAATAAAACTGCAATATAGATAAGTTTTACTAGTACCTAAATTTTATTTTAAATGCCAGTGCTTAGTGCACAGTCACGAGCAATAATGTGTATACACTTTAGTACCCTGTTACAATAACTTTCTTTGACAAGTAAAAGCAATAATAAGGAATTTCAAAAATACCAATTATGACAAGGTACTAAAGTGCATATATATTATTGCTCGTGACTGTACCTATCAGTAAGTATCACCATTAAAAAGCATAATTATTTTAAAAAACCTTTATAACCTAAAAAAATATTGTATAAAGTGCTCACGATTTCAAAGCCACTCTTATCCATAGGTATATAAGTGTTATTATAAATGTTATTAATAAAAGTAAAAAAGTCTACAAAAATACATAAGTACCTATTTCCTTTCTGTGTAATCAAGCAATAAGGAAAATCATATTATTTATGCAAATTTTGGATACTTAGAAAAAACTTTTTGTATTAATCATTGCTATGGAAAATCCCTACAAAACTAGACTAGAAATAGACGTGTGACATGTAATAGACTAGACTAGAAATAGACGTATGACATGTAAATAGACGTGTGACATGTAATAGACTAGAAATAGACGTGTGACATGTAGATACAAATAAAAAAGTAAAGCTATAAATAAATAATTTAGTTGTTTTGATACAGAAATTTCCTCGCATAACTACGACATAATACTCATGTAGCTACCACGGGATAAGGACTTTTTTTAAAGAATTGCTGCATTACTGTACGTACTGTATATGACTACTAGCGTGAAGTGATGGCTATGTTAATACTTTTAATGAAAATAAAGTCAAAAGTCAAAAGAGGTTCAATGTGAGGCACATGGTAAAGTAAGTAAATTTTAGTAAGAGGCAGTTCCACACTTGTATAATAATATATCCTTTTCTAATGGGTTTGGATGAAATTGATTAAAGAAGTCAGTTATTGACAAACTGCCGAATCGATCTAGCTTAAGCTTTTATTAACTAAACATCTAACAAGAAATGATTTCTGAAAATTTTAACCCTAAGGCACATAATATAAAATAGTTTTTTACAAAAATGCATTTTGTGCTAATTCAGCTGCCTGTGCTCACTAATAATGTGATGTGATAATTCTACTTATATAAGTATGTATGCTTACTATTTTACCATCTATAAACTATCTCGACGACCAGGCTGGCGCAGTGGTACAGGGCTATAAACGGAGTACGTTGCGCCAGGGTTCGCAGGTTACAATGTCGCCTTGGTCATGGATATACATATATGTATTATAAGTATTTCTATAATAAAAATCTTAATTATATACAATATTATATAATAAATTCATAAATTAACAAAACGTATTAAATATACTTTTGGACCTACGACATGTAGGTAGGCGAAGTGTTATACCACACGCGAGCCACGAATACCCGTTCTTACGAACTAGTTTAAATCGTTATTGTTATCTAGGCGATATATTATGTATTTTATTTGTCGCTTTTGGTCATTATGGTTTTTATTATGTTAAGTTAAATCTATGAGTCACATTATGTTGCTATGAATTATTGGCGTAAGGTGACATATTTGACCCTAGAATTTAGACTAAAATAACGTTGCTTTTTTGATCTAAATATGGAAGTGGGTTAAATAATATATTATATAAACTGCCTTTTCAGTCATGTTATAAATAAAAACCCATATTTTGTGTATATAACGGTATGTAACTGTCTCAATAAATTTGTAAGTGTAATTTAAGATTGTATTAATATTAATAAGCATAATCTTTGCTGTAGTTAAATGGAATAATCGGTTTTGTGATCAGATTCCTTCAAATAACGAGATTATAAATCTACCGTACCGTTTTATAGCATAGCAGGCAAACAAGCAGCGGGGTCACGTTAAGGTTAGCGACCACATACATCCGCTTCAGCAGACGTCTCGTAGCCGAAATTTGAGAAATAAACGTATCGGCTCGGAAATGCCGGATAAATAGCTATGGCTATTTGGGTATAAATATATTAATTTTATGTTTAATATATGAGATAGCAGTAGGTACCAATACTTTGGTCATTATAAAAATGTATTAATTCACTATTTAGTCTTGTTGTATAAAAATGTATTAATTTAATTTTATATATTAAATTAATAAATTAATATACAATATCCGTGATTATGCCTACTCTAAATATTGCTTACTTTAATTTTTTGTACAAATTTGGTCGTAATTTATTATAATCATATTGTAATTAGAAATAAATGTGGAAGGAAGGCAAGTAAGTCGTGACTTCGTGACCACTTATGGATTTATTAATGTTATTATAGTTGTATAATTAGTCTATAAAACTTTATTAATTTATAAATCATACAACAAAACTTCATAATATTATATAATATTTTTGCACATTTATTTACATACATTGAGGATGGTGTGATGACTGAAAGATTTTTAATTATTCGTCATTGTATATAGTAATAACACAGATAAATTAGTAAGTGTTTTTTTTAAATAAATTTATTCTAGTGATCAGCTTGAATGTTATTCATTAAATACTTGGGTAAGCAATATTGACTTAAATAATATAATTTTCGCTTCGATTCCACTTGTGGATCGTGCAAAATATTCATTTAATACTTATACGCTTAATTCTATATGTTCACGCTATATTAATGAACAGTATGGCAATGTTTATAAAATCTTTACCGATGCCTCTGAATATAACTCCATTGGAGGTTCCGCGTTTCTAGATCCACACCTGGGATTTAATGCGAGACTTAAAATCGACTGCGATACATCCATCATGCACTTAGAATTGTTGGCTATAGCGGAAGCGCTAGCGTACATCAACTCTATTTCTTTTCATAGTTTCGTCATTTTGACAGACTCCAAAAGCTCCTTGCAACACTTGGCTCGTTGTACTTCTTCCGTGAGAGGTATACCGATTGCCTACCGGATTATACAGTCGATCTTGAAACTACAAAGCCGTAATAAAAAAGTATATTTTCAGTGGATTCCCTCCCACATAGGTTTAAAAGGAAATGAGGAAGTGGACGTATTAGCAAAACAGGCTATCGACGATGGGATTCCTACGCCCACGTTGCCCCTTTATTCAGACATGATGAAGTATGTAGTGAAGTTGTGTAGGGATATGTGGCAGGAATACTTCGACATACGATCACTCGAGATAGGAGTATGGTACAGAACTATCCAACCACAAATACCTAAGGTACCATGGTTTGACAATTCACTTTTGGATAGAGAAAATCTTAAGATTATACTTAGGCTACGCTCGGGACACATTCCATCAAACAAATTTTCATTTTTAATGAAAAGAGCACCAACACCGAACTGCTCCCAGTGTGGAATTATTGAAGATGTGCAGCATGTTATAATGGAATGTGTCCGGAATGAATCATTCAGGCTGGCGCATATGAACAGGGCCAGAATTAACCATATTGGTCTGCTTAATACTATTCTTTCAAACCCTTCGGCAGAAGAAATTAAAATTATAATTAAACTTTATATGTTAAGCTTAATTACCGTGTAATCAATGATTTGTGATTTTTGTTAAGTTGTTTTGTATTTTCTATTGTGTACTTATAGGACGATGAGGTCGCTCAGCGACAAAGTCCTTTCATTTAAATAAAAAAAAATAAATAAATTTATAAGTTCAGATTAATAAAATAAGCTTTATAGATTTACTAAAAATGTTAATGTATCAAAAATGGTAAAAAATAAAATACAAACTAATCAAAATCTATAGCTATTTGTAAAATATTAGACATACTAAAGTTATGTAAGTCATAAAACCTTATACGGAGTTGTATAATATTATTCCAATATTGTTATACTCAATTTAATAAAATTTATAAAGACAAGACCTCCGCGATATAAAATAAGCTAATGTTAATATTAAAGGCTGTAGTTTTCATGATTATTGGAGATGGAGTGGATTTTAACTAATCGACGTTGACTCATGTTTACGCCCACACTTTACAAAGTGACATAAATCTGTATGAGCATGGATTGACTACCCATGTTTTACCATCACGTTAGACTCCGAGTAATCCGTGGCGTGATTTTTTTTTAAATACGGGAATAATGCTATATTTTAGGTATATTTAATTGATAAATATCAATTAAATTTTGTGTCAGAAATTAATATCTTATGATTTGACTCTTTAAATATAGTATCTATAAAGACTAGGCTTTCAGACTTCGTATTTTTAGACTTTTTTCTACCACTTTAATTTTAAAAAGAGACAATTTTCTAGCCAGCATGACGTAGATACGTAAAATAAAATAAAGATATTGAAAAAAAGTTAGCCAAAGTTTTCTACAATACCTCAAATATAACAATATATTTTATTTACATTTCTTTAATTGTACAAAAATCCTTGTATTGCCTTACTTAGTGTCAATTTTGTAGTCAATTTCTTCTCAAATTTTACGACCCTTTATAAAATATATAATTGTAATAATACAAAGTCAATATGTAGGTATAGGGGTTTTTCAACAGTGGACTACTGTCATTTTATTAACTTCACCTAGCGACAAGTTATTTGGTTATTCTCTAAAATAGCTGTAAAGTTAATATCATATAGGAGAACGAGATGGCGCTTTAAATGAAATATTGATTTTTCTAGAAACAAAAATGTTGTTCCGAAAACAATGTAAGTGATTATAATTGAGAACTCGTTCAGTTCTGTTGCTACTGTATTTAATGCTACAAGCATCCCATTTCAATCGAATAGGCTACTTGAGTCTTTTTGAGAGGGTCATAAACAGTTAACTTAAATGTAAGACATACAAAAAAATATTGCAATATTTTTTCCCATTTCAAAAACAGAAATTTTTAAGCGAAACGCCGTGTTAGTCCATTGATAATTATTTCTTTCCCGACGCCATACACAAGTAATAAAGAGCGTCAAAAATGCATTTACAATACAACAATACATCAAACAAGTAATTTATATAGCACGCTAACTAGTGGCTGAAATGTGAACCTTATGCTAGCAAATTCGCAAACTGTATTATAGTTAATAGGAACCGTGCATGAAACATAGAGGCAGCACATTCGCCTAACGTAAAGCGCCCTAGTGATAATTTTAGGAATTAAGTAGTCACTGAAGTGGCTAAATAACAAACAAAACCTTTTACTTTTACAATATTAGAAGGATACGTGACCTATTGCACGTTTGTCCCTTTTATAAATAAAATATAATATCTATGATCTAACTTATAAAATTTTATAACAAGACATTAAGCATGGCGATAAATCTTTGTCTATTATATGTGGACGTATTTTTGTGACTGCGTCTCGGCTTGATGACATAATATATTATGTTTTAACATGACAAAGCCTTATAATGAATGTTTCAAATGAAAAATTCAAACCTCATGTTTATCTAAAATAAAATCTGTCAAATTTCAAAACTGGTTTGTGGTCCATCACTTGCGTAACGTAAACACTAGATGACGCTGAAATTAGGTCAGTTTTATTTAGTTACTACAAGCTGCGTCCTGCAGTTTCGGTGGCGTAAAATTCCAAGATATACATTATTTTTTTCAGAATATGAAGTACTAGATGCGCCCCGCGGTTTCGCCCACGTAAATTTTGATCCCATGGAAAATAGAAAATCAGCCCATGGCATCCCATAGAAATATTTTTTCGGGATAACCCCAGTTACTCCTATGAGTGTGTGCCAAATTTCATGAAAATCACTTTAGCAGTTTTTGCATGAAGAAGTAACAAACAAACATACAAATTTTCGCATTATTATAAATGCACGTGATATCTCGTGTTCATATAAGGCATCTATCAGCCTTAAAAATGTAAGCTATGCAGTCGCGTTTCATCTAGTTTATGAGTACTGAGTAGCCTTTTGAGGAAATGAGGTGAAGCAGTGCAAAAAAAAACTATGCAGCCATTTCTTGCTCGTTTTGCCCCCATGCTATAAAATATTGATATTCCAGATTGTAATTTACTGTACCTCATTTTGTCTAAACTCGTCCAGTCGTTTATGTACAAAACAGTAATAAAAAATATATGTGTGCAAGTACCACGTAATATGTGGTATAGGTGGGTATTAGTAAGAAGTGGGATTCAATAGGACAAAGGCAAGGAACAAAGTGTAACAACCCATTCTTTTCATCCTTTGCATATATTGGTCCCATAAGGATTTAATTCAATGGTCGCCCAACTTCTTCCTTCTACCTACTTACGAGGCCAATGGAAAACAGTCAGCATCAGTAAAGGATGTTGGCTTAGAAGTATCTTAGGTACCAACGGTGGTCAGCTGGCCTACAGCACACCCATCAACACGCGTACTGGGTTGAATGTCTATTCACCTCCATGAATAGCACCATTACAAGTTAAGGTCCACAAAATAAATATATTTTAGTATAAAAAATTGTATACATTATGTGAATATTTTTTAAGAGGTAGTATAAACCAAAATTGCAGCTGAATTGATCGGCTTAGGTTTACATACTGCCGTACGGAGATAGCTTTGCTGTCGTTTTTCGTGTCACTGGTGTGCTTCAGCTGCCCCAGTGGGGGGAAGCAGGGATGGAGGATGACACATCTGTACGAAGGAAGTCCGTTACCGCCGTCGTCTTAGTTATACTATTCGAAATTATAGCTTAAAATATTTAAACGTGCATACAGTAAATAAAAGCCAGAGAATATTTCCTGTTGATATATTATAATTTTAATCTTAAGAATAAATAACACATATTTATTTTACTAAAATAAAAAATACTTATATTAAATATTCACTTATTTGGTCTTACGTTTATTATATTACAATATTTATAAACATTCCAAAAACAACGGATAGCAGTTTTCTATAGAATCAGCCACTGGTCTTGCGACTGGTAAGTGAGTATTTCGTAACTTCAGGCTAGTTTTATTATTTAGTACAACATCAGAAAAGTCGTCCAAGACAACGTTATTGTGGGGGTGTTGTGTCATGTTGTCCAACATAGACAACTGCCTGCTGTGACCACTCATGAAGCCTAACTGTCGACAGATCTCTTCGAGCTCCGATTTTGTATGGTTTTGTGTTGGGTAGCATTTAGAAATCCATACCCCATGAGTTCGCACGACGACTTCTCCCGCGCCGTAACTAAAAATATAAGCGTATATTGAAAATTATTTGACAGATTGATAAGACTTTAACCTATCAAAAAGATGAGAATAAAAGAGAGAAGAAAGAGAAGAAAAGAAAAAGAAGAAAAAGAGAAAGATCAGATAGGTTAAAATAGGCTGGTGCACATAATATTATGTGCACCAGCTGCCCCCGCTTTTAACCAACGTTTAACCGCGTAAATAGACATTTTCTGTGACATTAAAAATTAATTAAAAAGAGACACCCTAGGCTTAGACCGTATTTGATGTAAAAAGCACAAAAGCTTCTCAAGCGACCCACTTGTTTTCTTTCTTTTTTTATCTCACATTAGCGGCAAAACCTACTTAGGTTTTGCCTTGTAGGCCTGTTGAACGAAAGAAAAAACTATCTAGTTTACCATATAACCTCTGTTTGTGTGTACATTAGAGGCAGGTAGTTACCAAAACTGCCCAACGGTATATTTGGCCCTTATGCAATATTGTGACTAGGGACCGTCCGTAATCACTAAATCTGTTTGCAGGTACGTTTATTTCGTTTGTGTTCGTGTTAAGGCGCCTGCAAAGAATAATGCTGCAAAGTGCTTTAACATATATTGTATTTAGGAGAGATAAGCATTTACTCAATTTTGCCTCATATTTCGTTTGAGCATTTCACAAGATCTGATATAAATCGAAAAAAGGAGCATAGAGAGAGAGAGAGAAAGAGAGAAAGAGATAAATCTAAATGTAGGTAGGTACATAGTAAAAGTAATTGTCTCTGTTAAACGCTCAGAGTAAAAAAAAAAACAAATAACATGAAAATTGTAGCCGTTTAAGTGAAAAAAATACGTACGGTGATGTTTTAGATGCGTATAGAGCTAAACAGTTACGTTCATCTTCTCCATTTGGACAATCCCGGGTGCCGTCACACACCGCATCCATAGCAACACAATAGTATTGGCCAAGTCCGACTCGACAGCTGAAATTTAACATCAATAGGTATATTTAAATGTTTCATACTTACTTATGTAGTTCTTATAGCTCTCTGCAATACGATGTTTTTATTTAGGTACGTCTTATAACTTTTATTTGGAATAGTTTTTATAGAAACGTACGAGAGAATAAAAAGTAAAGAGGTAAATGGCTGGCATATCGGACTGTTTTGATACATACATCGTATGTATAGAAATAAATACTACAAAAATTATTCATATTAATTATGTATAATTTACATAAAGTATACAATTGCTTAGAGCCAAAGGCATTTATTAGAATACTAGCTGCGCCCCGCGGTTTCACCCGCGTAAATTTTGATCCCGTGGAAAATCATCACATGGCATCCCGTAGAAACATTTTTTCGGGATAAAAACTATCCTGTGTTAATCCTTGTTACTCTCTATGTGCGTGCCATTTCATGAAAATCGTTTCAGCAGTTTTTGCGTGAAGGAGTAACAAACAAACAAACAAACAAACATACAATGTTTCGCATTTATAATATTAATAGGATTAAAATTAGAATATTCAATTTCAAGACCATATTATGAATCAGTAACATAGGTTATAGAACTCATGTAGGTCTTTGTTAAGGAAATTTACTTACTCTAAGCCTTGCTTGGCGTGACATTTGCAGAAAGCGGGATCTTCATCGCTTCTATCATGACAGTGCAAAATTCCGTCGCATAATCTGGATGGCATGACTCTGCTGAGATAGTCAGAACACCTAAAACCTCCAGGTTCGTCGGTGCCATCGCCACAGTCATCTTTTCCATTCTTATATAACTCTTTGGCAATACACCGACCATTGTGGCATTTCATTTTGTCGGACGGACATTCTGAAATAACAATCCTAAGTGAATACAAAATTATGATTGAGTACAAGAATAATAGTATCGCTGGTAACGAAAGTTGCGATAGTTGAATTTACTCGATCGGTATCTTTGGCTCATATAACTGCAAAGATAACTTCATAAAATAGGTAAATACCTACTTTAATTTTTTGTCCTTATATTTTCTCGGGTTATTTAGTTATTTTTAAATCTCAATTATTAAAGACAGTAAAAAAAGTATTAAAGAGTTACCACAGCCTCTCTGGAACGGATCGAGGGCACAAGTTTTATTTTTTAACTGACAGGCATTCTTAGATTCATCCCTTCCATCCTCACAGTTCGGAATCTTATCACAAACGTTTTGTAACCCTATGCATCGTCCTCTTTCACATCGTACGCCTAAACAGTCTTCAAACTCATCTAGCTCCTGCAAGTTTGATAAGTCAACATCTGTAAAAACAGGTTGATAAGATAAAATATATTCATTTTAAATATTATACATAAATATTAATGTTTTCATATTTCACGTGAGATTGTCTGCTAACTACACTATAACTTTTAAATACATAAGGCAATGCATTGCTAAATAATAAATTTGAAGTTTCATAACAAAAACACAAAGCAAGTTTATAAAAAATGTAACGAAAGCAATATAAAACTAATTTGAGAATAATTGAATTAATCGTCGGCCTATTGCAAGAATTCATTAATTGATTTACAAAACTTTAAGAAGTCAATTAACTAGTTTTGTATTCATTATTAACACTAAAATGTAGTGTTATTAACGAGTAAACAAATTAACTGATTAGTGTTGGTTTCATTAATAACACAAACACAAATAGTGTTTTAATAAATAATTAATTTTTAAAAGTTTTGTAAATGTCAACTAATGAATTCTTGCAGTAAGCCGGCGAAATACAGTATGATAACATATTAGTACACAAAAAAGTTCAAAATAAAACACAACTGCACTTAAAATATACAGTAATACGCCGTAGTTAGTTACGCGGTAGATGGGACCGAGCACTAACCGCGTTAGTCGGGTACTTACAATATAATACCTATTGCCTTTTTAATTGAGATCGAATGTTTTTATGGTAAATTTAAATTATAGAAGACATTAATAGTTTTTTAGACGAAGCAAGCATAAAGATATTTAATGAATATGTTTCACGTTTTAGTAGTTTTACGAGTTAAAGAAATGATATTTGAAAACCGCTTAACTCTGCGTTTCTCATAAGTCGGGGTAGTGTAATTTGAGGTATTACTCAATACAGTTACGTTCCTAAAATAAAAGAAAATAGTAACTAAAAGTCTTTCTTTTTTGTTTGTATAAGTAGTTTCTAAGTTATAGGTGTCCACTAAATTAAAAGCTGAACATCTTCTTACCTTTGGAATGTTTTATTTCATATTTTAAGTTTTGTATTTCATAAGAAATAACACGATTCAAATCACATGCATCTTTTTTTATGAATGAAGCAGCAGGATACCATCCATTTCTTGAATGGCAGCTTATAATTGCACCAAAATCTTCAGACGTGTCTTGCTGAAATAAAAAAAATATTTTTACTTTTTATTTTTAGTAAAAGTGTCAATTTTATCTATCCTTATCAACTCCCTATCAATTCCCTTTAAAAATATCAACAGACTTACCTGACAAATATTGTTTGAGTTTGAAAGGTAGGTAAAACAGCGACGATTAACTCCACAATCAGTTTCGTCTTCTTTTAGAAACATTGTGAATGTACTATTCGATTGATCTTGTCCAACCGCTACACAAATTGAGCTTTTATCATCAATGTGTCTGCAAAAATAATATAACATTCTAGATCTTTGTATTATATTTTTAGGAAAATCATAACTAATAATAAAAATAAGCTTACGGCGAATAAATAACCATTGGTTTTACCATAACAGAGTATTTAGCTGGTTCTTTTAGATGTAAGAGCGTAACTTTGCTATTATACAATTCTTTCTTAGCATCAACTTTGAAAACTTGTTCGTATGGTCCTATTATGTTTTGCAGTGTTCTCTGTGATCCCAGTATAATAGTGATGTAATGATGCGTTTCACTAAAATCAATAAATGCATTAAATTGTTATTAGTGTTCATAAAATGCATATAAAAGATCGTAAAGATTCAAGACATTTTTTTATGAATATTAGATATTTAACATCGATGCTTATAAAATAAAAACAATCTTTCCGTCATCAGCATTTGCTTAAATTTACTAATTATTTTTTTTTGGGTATAAAATCAAATCAATCAATCGGAGCCATTCTCATGACTACCGACGCCCATAGACATCCGCATAGAGGTTATGCAGATGCATTGCTTTCCTTTTTCCCCCATCCCCCATGGACCACCGGCTACTTACATACCGCACGAAACCCGAAAGCACAGCTTCTCTCTCTCTCTTCAGCGTCACTTTACGCAGATTTTAAGATTTGTACAAAATAATTATCATATCAATAAGAGTAGGATAATACACATACACTAAATTTTGTAGACACGAATGACTCATTAACACCCATGATAGATCTACTAACACTCCAGTACATTTATAGCTTCCATCTATATACAGTTTAGCTATCCAAGGCCAATTTCTTTCTTTTTCAGCAGGGTGGTTTTCAGCAGATTTTCCAATTGTCATTATTTCAGGAACATCAAAATCCGTAAATAATGCGTGATCACAATAAACGTAAAGTGTTAAACATGTTTTTGTGATATTTGGCACACAATGCTCTTTTATAACTGTGGCATTTTTTATGATTAAATTTCGACCTTTGTTTTCTGTGGTGTCTCTATAAGTAAATTGTACTTCAAGTGAATTGTTTGCGGTCCGCTTTTGACGTCTTTTACTCTCTATATCTAGTAAGTTAGTCTCTGGAATATTTATATAATTGAGCGAATACTTGTTCGCGGAGCTAGAAACAGATAAATAAAATAATTAAATGTATCAATGTAATTATTATTAACGTAATTATTCTTCTTTCTTTTTTTGGTACTATGTATATACACCAACCTAAATCCCATGTATCGACAGACATAGTTTGCAGCTTCTTCTTGCGATTCAATTGTCGTCATTTCTTCGCACAATACATGCCAGCCTTCACCATGTTTTTTTGTAACATAACCTTCCAAACGTACTTCGGGTTTACCGTTGAAGTGAAATACTTCTTTGCCATTTGATAATGTTACTAAAGGATAATGTCATGATTAATGGTTATTGAAATATATTGTGAAATTAAATAAATGATTGCTAATACATTAACAATACAATGAAGTAATTAATTTCAACTTACAACAGTCTATTTCATCATCTCCTGAAGGACATTGTTGCTTTCCATCGCAAACATAATTTATTGGAATACATAAATGATCTTGCTTACATAAATATTGATTTTCCACACATTCAACTGCAAATTAAACATGATATTAGAATCGTCACACTGTTTGTTAAGTCATTGTTTGGTATAAAACAACAGGCGACTTGTCTACAATTTTTTTTGTAAGGTGGGCAGCAGAAAAAAATACTTTTAGATGGTGCATCTAAAAGTATTTTTTTCTGCTGCCTCTGCGCTTATTTGTAAAAAAATATAAAAATGATTCAACCCTCGATTATAAAGCATAATATAATTAACCTTCAGTTAGACTTAACCTTAGTTGGAGTATCAAGTGAAACTGATACTTCAACTTGATAGAACTACCAGAAACTTTTACAAAAGCACGTGTGCACTTCCTTCCAGAGTATCTAGATCACGATAATGAGTGCTAACCAATTCATCAGGCGATTGGGAAAGATCGATCGCTTGTTAATCCCCACGATGTCCGCTAAGCTTGGAGATAAGGTGAAATCCCCATTACGAGTAACAGTATAGGCCATAAGCAGAATATAGTTTTGAACACTTACAGCAGTCTATTTCATCTTCACCTCCAGAGCAATCGATATTCCCGTCACACAAAAGATTACTTTCAAAGGTTGCTAGATAATCAGTACATGTGCATCCAGCCTCGTCCGTCCCATCCTCACAATCAGCTTTTTGATCACATCGATGCTGATAGGGTATAGATTGTTGTATTCTGCGTCAAAACATAAAAATTGGCAAAATTATACACTTGAATAAGGTTATTTGATAAAAAATAATTCAGGAAAATTAAAAGCGGTAGAAAGGAGACTTTTGTAAATGATTGCTAGTCATCAAATTGGTCTAACTGATTGTTTCCCTTATACCATAAAGAATATCCACAATAAAAAAAAACAGTTGTTGGTTGTACTATAATTATGTATTCAGGGATCACTTATCACAGTGTAATGAAACTTTGGTAGTGTACTACAGACGCTTGGGAATCCTCCAGACGTCTCTAGAGCGTACTATCCTAAACACTTCAATTAATATACAGGTTGATTTAAGTTAAAGTGCAACCCCGAAGCTGGGTGAAATTAGACCGAAAACTATCGACCAAAATGGGTCTAAAAAACTTCTAAAAAAAAACAAATTTTTTTATCCGCCACTAAACATTTGTTTCTCGAATTTTGACCTCTATGTACAAATAAATTTATTCCTCCCAAACTAGCTGGCCGATTTTGATGAAATAAACGTCAAATCAATGCCAAGTATTTAGAAATGAGGTTAAAATAAAAAAGAGACAACAAAAATGGCTTAAAATACTTCATTTTTTTAAATACTTGTGAACAAAATCACTTTTTTTCACTGTTTCTTTAAATCAACTCAAATTTCTATGAAATAAACCCCAACTTCTTAATTTGTTTTATAATTTATTATTATTCTTAAATATATTACCTTTCAAAAAAAAAAATAAACCTTGTGTCTCTAAAAATACAAGAGTTACGAATTTTTAAAGTTCAGTACTCAAAATGGGCAAATCCAGGTAGAGACCCTTTTTTATTCCATTGTTATACCGCTGTCCACTTTTGTTATCTCTTTTTTATTTTAACCTCATCGCTAAATACTTGGCATTGATTTGTCATTTATTTCATCAAAATCGGCCAGCTAGTTTGGGAGGAATAAATTTATTTGTACATAGAGGTCAAAATTCGGGAAGCAAATGTTTAGTGGCAGATAAAAAAATAGTTTTTTTTTTAGAAGTTTTTTAGACCCATTTTGGTCGATAGTTTTCGGTCTAATTTCACCCAGTTTCGGGTTGTACTTTAACGTGAATCACCCTGTATATTTTTTAATACTAACTACGGTTAT
>LUGF01053311.1:148300-163212 GCA_001625245.1 Calycopis cecrops
CATTCCACTACAACGGCCGAAGGCTTTCGCAGTGGTTTTCATTCGGTAGGTGCACGCTCTCCGTGCTGAGTCTGACACACCCATCCGGCTCACCCAGGGCCGGTTGGACAGTGTATAAAAGCAACAAGGATAGGCACTTTTTTGACCCTGCGTCAAAAAAGTGGCTATCCTACTAATAGATATTATAAATACGAAAGTTTCTAATTATTTCACAAAAAAAAATCTGAATGTTGATCCTTTTTATGCATATCAAATGGAATGAATGTCATTGATAAAATGATAGTCATGTAATTTGGAACAGAAATAGATTATCTGAAATATTTTCTTCGGATTTACGCAGATCAATACACCTGGCACTGTTATTAATGAATAATTCTAGGTTCTACGTAGCTATGAGGTTTTTTCAAGAGATAATAAAGACTTAATTTTAATCACTATCTCTTTTAATATGCGTAAGCCTCTAATACCCATGGAATTTCGTTTAAGCCGTAGTAACCGTCTTTATCCGTACAGATTACGACTAAGAGGAAAAAATGTATATCCAACGTGTTTTGAGTCGTCTTGTATTAAAATTATGAAATAGTCTTTTCTTGTGAATTTGCTTCATTTTTAATTTCATCAAGATTTTTTTAGTTTATTTCTCCAAATTGTATTAATTGTTTTCCTTTATCAATAGATTTCATATAGCCGTCTTGTGTATATTTCAAATGCTCAACTGTTACAGATATTACAATATGTCCACATGACAGACAAACAAATTGGTAGCTACATTATGTATAGCTTCCATTGGATCTCCCTGTATAGAAAATGTTATTAATTTTTCATTTGACTTCGTCTTTTTAACGTAAGACACGACAAAAAGTAAAGCGTATTTTATTTATTCCATTGAAATAAATTTTACTTATTCTAAAAGAATAAATTATCATTAATAAATAATACATTTATTTATTCTATATGACTATACTGGTGATAATATTTTTTTTCAAGAAGAGAGAACAAGAGAGAAAACTAAGTCATTAATCGTTACAGTAGTATATTTATCTTTTGGTATACAATTTATATGATAATATAATATGATATAAAAGTTGATGGTAATGATGATGATGGTGATATAACTTGTAACGGTAGGGACGGTTTTACCTGCGGAATTAATTCACATAGTCCGTAGCGAGATGGTATGAAGTCTAAATCCTTTATTGATAAATAAAATAGGCTATAAGACTGACATATTTTTTAATTTAAACCTAAAGTTCCACAGTTTAGCGCGTTCAAAGATACAAACAAACCCTATAGCTTCACAGTATCGGTATATTGGTTATTTTCCCTCTAAAATATTTAAGAAACATTTTTTGTACCATCATTACAATACTTCATACAAAGCCCACATCCCAAGGAAATTCACGGTTCATTAAATATTATAATATTTGAGCCTAAAGGAGATCCTTGTTACGGAACATTTTTCTCTAATTTAATACATCAGTACACCAAAGCATAAACAGGATGCCTTAGTAATATATTCTTCTGTAAAGTAAAACAATATTTAGGTACATTACCTATATACATTTTTTTGTTTTTTTGTGAAAATTTCTTCTTCATAAATATTTTTTAAACGGGCCGTGAAATACAAAAAAAAGTAATTAAAATCTGACGGGAATATTCGAAGATGAATTTTTTTGTTCAAAAATGTTGGGCATCATTAAGATATGGATTAATCAGAATCGTCTATCGTTACCTCTAATCAGGATTTGTATAATTGTTTAGCGGTCAGAATACAGAATTACAGATTAGTATGAGATTAAGTGGGTTATAAAATAAAAAAATATAAAAGGTATTATAAAGGTATTATTATATTTATAAAATTTTACTCGTATTATTATAAAGAGATGAGAGTGCATGTATGCATGTAGCCGAATTGGGCCAGTACGTCCGGGGAGGTACCTCTCGCGTACACGAGACCGGGGTTAAGTGACAGCTGTGCTGTCGCGTTTCGTGCGGTGTGTAAACAGCCTATGGAGGGTGGCAACGCTTTTGTGTAGCCTCTATGCGGATATCTACGGGCATCGCTAGTCATGAAAATGGCTCCGATTGCTCTTTAAGTGCCCCCATTATGCTATATAAAAATACGTTCCAGATATATCAAAGCTTTTAATTTAAAAACAATAAGCCCGATTGATTTGATTATTTATTCTTATCGAACCAATTTAATATCCCACGAAACTGTCAATCAAGCTGTTATGATATTGAGGCTGTAACAGGAAAACAGATACTTAGTATTAAGAAAATAGCTATATTACGCCCGAAAAACATTACCCTCCTTTTGACGTATTTTCAAAATATGACCGTATACTATTTTTTATGATCAGCTATTGTCCCACAATCACTGCACAAACATGTCTTACACTATAAATACGTATTAAAGTCTATAAGCACTGAGACTCGCACCAAATACTTTTTCAGTTGGTCGACGTCAAGGATGTCATCGATCATAAGGAATATTTCCCAAAGTTTGTCAGATGCATGAAGAGAAAAACTCTGAGAGCCCTGGACCGCGCGTTGAGCTCTGACGTCATACCGTTATCAGATGGCGTCAATTTAGTGAGATACGAACTGGTTGATAACACGGGGAATGTTATGTCCGAAAATGAAACGAGGTAAGTTGTTTTTTATACTGGGTAAGGAAATTGGAATTTTTTTCTACTTCTATTTTCTTGTGACTAAATTTAAAACGGAATTTTTAATTGCTAAAAAATCAGTTTAGTGTGTAATTAGAAGTAATATTATAATTGTGAAACTTTATATTTTGTATGTTTTTAATTTTCGTGTAAAAATTACACTATATGTCTTCTCATACATGTACTAAGATTATAATATGAAACATATAATTAAGCTAATTATTGATAGGAAAGCGATTTCCAGGAGTCAAACTTATTACACCATTTAGTGTTTCTATGAGATAGCTTGTACTCGTGTGAACCGCGGAAGTTAGCTTCTATAAAAATAAAACAATAATCCTACTTATATTATAAGTACAAAACAAAAATGTGTTTGTACTTTGTATTTTTTTTAGCAAAAATGATTATTATTGACGATGATGATAAATTTGGCATATTATGTATACTTATGTACGTAGACAGAGTATTGTGTTCTCTGTCTACGCTTATGTATAAATTACAATGTGACATAATATAAAAATGTCTGTCATATCTATCAATGACATCCATGGAATATATTTGACGGGAACGAAGCCGCAGAGTACAGCTAGGAAAATAAAACAATAAGAAAAGAAATGCTGCTAGCTTTACTTTTTAAAGGTGTCATGCAAAAACAATCTAAGTTGCCTACGTTAACGCTTGTATCAAAACTAGAGCAAACTTGGAAAACTTATATGACACCGTAAATCAAACGTTTCACGAGTTTTTTTTATATTTATTCTATCACAAACTATTACAAGAATAAATGAGCATGCGTTACACCTACTGTCAAGTACATTATTAAATCAAAATATGAAAATGTATTATTAAATTAATATTATTGTTAGATAATTTACTGGAAAAGGAAAATTGGCTTACTTTTTACTACTCCCTTTCTGTTTTTTTTTTTGATAAGTATATGAATGAAACAATCGAGGCTATAAGTGAGAGCCGACATTAAAATTCACATGGTTACGCTGTAGGGCACTACATTATCATTTGCCTCCCTAATGGGACACCGGATATTCACAACTTTCATGAACCTTTACAGCAAAGCCATTAATTAAAGACGGTATCTATCATGTTATACTCTTTGAAAAGTTAATGACCTTTCTGAAAATTCATATACCCGTAAGGTAGTCGTGGTAATAGAGAAACTAAAATTACTCTATTTCAAAAATAAGATGTTAAAAAGTAAATAAAATTTGCTTATAATGTGTGCTGACTTTTTGTAAATTACTTGCAGTATCTAATGTTTAATGCAAGCCAACCATTTTATTGTGCAAATATTGTAGAGGCCTATTTGTGCGGTTAGAGTAGCTGCAATTATCCCAGTTCAAATAACCATCAAAGAGTATCAAGAATGAAATATAAAAAGCTAAATAAAATTAGCCTCTAATGTGCGATGACTTTGTCTAAATTGAACACCAGCAAGGGTTAATGCACGCCAACCATTAAGTCATCATAACAAAGTGGATTTCGAATGAAATTGCGTAACCGAGCGTTCCATATTCTGCAATATAGCGAAATGTACACAAACTCTTAAGTTCACGGTACACATGATTTGTGTCTATAAACGAATATTAAAAACGAAATATTATCTTTAAAATAGATTTTACAAATCTATTAATGATCGGTAATGTACTACCACCGATTAAGCCCTAGATAAGCTGTTACTGATACTATATACTATATATATGATAACTGTTGTTCTAGGTCCGATTGATTGACGTAATTGTTCATTAGTGAAAAACACAACAACAACTTGTGCTATTTAATATAGTATAGGTGTACAATACTCCTGTGTACTTAATTACTTTCTGTAGAAAAAACAGCGTAGCTGATATCCAGCAACGATCACTGTAATGTTATTAATTTTATTACTGATACGTGGATTTACAAATGTCAGGCAAAGAAACAAATATTTTATCAAAAACATAGAAATAAAGTTTCAACAGGTGTACATGCTCCTTAAGGTTAGCAAGTAAGCACATTGTAAACGAATGTAGACATAATTAATAATAATAATGAAACAATTCTAATTCTTAACTACACTGATTTTTTATTCCATTTGAAATGTGTGATTGCATTATAAATCACAAAATTCCAAGACGCTCCAGGTATATTTTTTTATAGTTTAAGTAGGAAAAATGAGCATTTGAGCTGAAGCATTTTGATGACTACCCACATCTACATACATGTCATACATGTGTTGTCCTTCTTTTCTGCATTTCTTGAATGGGCTAATGAGCACCCACAACCCGTACAAAACCCAAAGAATACCTGTCACTCTACGCCAGTATCATGTCAGCCACTTTGTGGGGCCCAAGTTACCAGCAATGTTATCTTAACTTTAAATGATATTATAAGTTTCATACATAATCTATAAATTATCTATCTATCACTATCATCATTGGTCATATTGGTCCGCTGTTAAAATTAATCCTCTTTTTATGAACGTGACAAATTTTATTTTTAACGTGAGCGTAGTAGAAAAGTACGCCACCTTTATAAAGAAATCTAGTTAGTATCTTGGCGCATCGCATAATTGAATGAAAATTTAATTAAAAACTTATCTAAGAACACTACCATGAATATTCAAATAAAGCTCGTTAACTGTGTATCATGAAACTTATTTGCATTGAAATATTGAAAAGAACGTCTCCTGGAAGGTGTTCGGTCCAATTATGTTGGGAGTGGAGTTGGAAACCCCAATTATTCAGGATATTGGGACGAAAATTTATATATTTTTTGTCTAATAATAGAATTAATGAGCTTTGAAAGGAGTAGGTGAAAAGAGGTCTGGAATTACGAGTTTTAAGTTTTCTTACAGACCCCTCGGATGTCCACAGAGACTGTTTCTCTCGTGTCAGTAATTCGAGAGGTTAGGAGCAAACAAGTTGTCAGAGTCTTTTGACGACTTTCAACGCTCATATCCATCTTACATAATCAATAAATTAATTATCAATCATACGATTGTTTTCATCCATATAATTAAAATAGGAACTCACAAACTAAACTAAAAAAAACTAACTAAAACTAAACTCGTTACTAGGTTACGAGCGGTGAGGTACATCTCGCTTAAATGATACCGGCGTAAAGTGTTGTTTGCTTTATAGTTTGCCTCCTATATCATATTTATTCACATATAATCCTAATAGTAGGTATTTTTCATCCCATCAATTCGATTAACACAAAAAGTGCGCCTAAAATAAGTGTTTTTGTTAGAAGGGTTTTGCAGGGTAATAATGAGATTTGAATTTGGAACGCCAATGTTGTGCATAATTTTATTGTATCTACTAAAAGTAAGATGTATTGTAATAATAAACACAATTTACTTATTTATTTTCTTTCTATTCTCATAGATAGGAATGAAAAGTACAGTATATCCCGCGGTCGCAAAATATTTTTACCCTCGGGCGGCGTACGTTGAATCATATGTATACAAAGTTTCATCATAATCGGTAGTCGGAGTAGTGACGTGAACCGTTTGTTACGGTTCACGTCACATACATTCATATATTTTATAATATTAGTATCGGTAATCTTATAAAATAACATTCAGCTATAGCATATTAGTATAATAAATAAAATAATCAAAGATATCAGCTAACTCGAACATGAATTACCTATTTTTTTATTTATCTACCTCCATATAACAAATTTGTGTATCTTTTTATTAACAAACCACAGTAAACTAGATTTTAATGCGGGTAGATAGAAGTCTTTACCTCTCACCGTGCACTATTTCATGTAATAATTTGAGCTTTATCTTATGAGTTAGCGGGAGTTAAATTCGGATTTATCACACGCCATGGTAAAAAATAAAAAATAGTTTAACAGGTGAAACCGCGGGTCGCCTCTAGTATGTTTATACGCAAATACTAATATTCAGATGAAATATGTCAATATGATAATGAAATATAATTACTTACATATAACTTTTCATGCTTTCAAAGACTGATTTTTTATTCAGTTATACATGATTTATTATATTAACTTTTCTATACAGGCAGAGAGTCGTTGACCTACGCTTCATCACAAATTCACAAATGGTTTCACATATTATGTTAAGCGAAATTATTTGATTTCCACCCACAGTTCCCACTCGGTATCGTTTATATGATTTTGAAATATAAAACCGAAGGAATTACAAAATATAATTAAATCTTATTGCATGATTTATTATTAATATTTATAAATATTATAAAATTTCAGCTCGTGGTCTGATAAGGAGCTAGAGGAGGGAGAATGGCGTACCCTAGCTTTGCGGAGAATGGCGAAAATCCTTCGGACCCACGTTATCAAATTCGATTTAGAGAACGTACGAACCATTGACAAAGGTGAGCAAATGATTGGTAATTGTCTGTCGCCAAACTTCGCGTTTATTGAATATACTTTTTAGGTTCTATTGCTCCTATTTATTGAAAGGAAATTTCTTTAACGCGGCTGGAAAAATATTATAAGTTCGTGTCAGCAAACTTGCAATACGTTATATTAAATGTGCGCAATATTAAAATATCAAAATAAGGAGAGTGGAGCCCACTTTCCCTATTTTGATATTTTAATATTTCACTTATAGTTTTTTTTATTTCACTTTCACATTTCTCTCTATTTTTCAGCTACGGTTTGAACGTTTCAAAATGAGTCCGTTCATTTACGCTCATTTATAATATACAGCTATCGTCCCAATTACGGGACATTTTTGCTTCAGTAATTATATTGAAACGAAAATCGGCTTATGCTATTATAATATTTTTACACGACATTTTGTATTGAAACTTTACAAAGAATATTAATTATTTAGCTAATGTAATGTAATTATAATTTTATATCGGTTCATTTGAAAGTAAAATTAGAACCTTGTTAAAAATGGACATAATGAACTAATGATGTCTTGCCAGTATTTTATAATATCAATAACTTTAAACTTTTTAAACATTTTTTTTTATTTTAGCTGAATATAGAGGAAGGCGTCGGCATCAAATGTTCACAATGATGATGTTTGGTATTGTTTCAATCGGAATGGTATTGGTACCTATGGGCTTTCAGTTCCTAGCCGTCTTAGGAGGAAAAGCTTTGCTTCTTGCCAAAATGGCACTTATCCTCGCTTCTATACAGGGTCTCAAAAAGGTAAATAAATTATCGGTTTTGTCATAATTATATATTACATGCTCATGCCCAAAACAGTAATAGTATTCCTGTCCTAATTTCGGCTACAGTCTTGGACTTTTACAATATGCGCAGTACTACAAGTACTATCTTAAATAGGACCTTTAACTTTACATTTTACTTTTATATTGGTAGAAGTCCGACAAAGGTGTCGAAGGACCGACACCGAGAGTTTAAGGGTGTAATCAGCCAACTTCCTGTCTCATGACTGTCATCAGAAATTCAAAAATCCCATTACACTATTTGTTCTGATATGTACCTCGCACCCAAGTGACGTCAGGATCTGCGGCGTGGTGTGATACTTGCTTTCTTGAAGTTTACCAGAAATGTTATTATAATCAGTAAATGAAACACCTACTATCGATTCCGATAAAATTAATTAGTGTAATAGATTGTTCAATAATATAAATCTGCCTCAATAAAAGAATTTCTTAAAATATAACAAAATAAAAGCAAGACTGATTTTATTTTTTCAATCAAATGATCTGAATTTATTCGATGAGGGATTTTACGTGGGCGCTACGTAAATTGACAGGCAATTAAATTCGTTCGGTCGTAGGACGCTAACAACATTAACAATAATTTTACAAAATTAAATGATGCATATTACTAACCCTCTTTATTTTTCCATGTTAATATTTAGGTCGACACTTACGATGGGTTTCATGACAGAGGGAAGGTATGAATTTCTACCATCGTGTTGCTTTTACAAACCTTTCTGTATCACTAATTGATATATTAATCTACTTAATGTTCACATTTCAGCTAATGCACTTTTACTAATTCCATCCGAAGATAACCGGTTAACAGATGTTCTGTTCCAGATCGCTACAAGTCCGCTGAGTTACGGCTTCTACCACTCAGTCCCGCCCTACGATCACTACGAAAGGAGAAGTCGAGACGGATGGAACTCGGGAGTTCTACCAGCTACAACATCACCATCACCCGTATACGGACCATGGGCAAATATAGACACGGGCGATATCAAAGTTGATAGAATACATATAGCAGAAAACAATGATGTTAAAATTGTGAAACGTGACATCGGAAATAGCGTAACTATAAATCCAGAACAGAATGCAAGATTGCTGCCTGTGTATACTGGTGCATTGAATTATGTTCCTGTATACTCAGCAATAGATACGCCCATTGTGGATCTAACCACTCGACCGGGAGAGGTTCAAGCCGATTATTCACTAGACTTGCCGTACAATGGGTTTCGTTTTCAAAGTCCCACTACTCTCCTTCCAGCTTGATGTGTTTGTTAAACTATTTCAAGCTTTATTTAATATAATCACCAGCATATATGCGTATATGTCTCAAATATTATATCCTAATAGACATGTGTTTTTCAATACATATTACAAGTAGGTTGATTTTAAATTACTTCATAATATTGTTGTTGTATTTCATAATATTCTTAAAAGATGAAGAAGAGAAAAATAATTATTACTACATAGCACAGGCTATTCTTGTTATCAAAAAAAATATTCATATACAATATGATTCTAAAATTAGATATTATAGTATATTTGCCTGTAAGAAGTAATATTTTTCTTTTGCGAACTTATATTTTATTAAATATCAAAATGATTGATGTTTTTCTTAAAAAGTAATTATTATACACTGAATATACTATAAAGTTGACTATGCTGTTGCTTATTTATCTTTTATAATTTATGTACAACTCATATGCCTTAGGGAATAGTAAACAGAAACGTATAAATAAAACTCAGATCCATGCCTCAGTGATCTTCAAATGTTGTTTGTTATTTATTTCTGATGGATTACTGATGGATACATTTTAAAATTTCCCCAGTGACTTTCTAAAGTATTGTATATAATTGTACAATGAAATACGAGTTCAGATATATGAATGAAAAACAGTAGATATATTATGATTTACATACATAGGTGTGTAAGAGGTAGTTCCACTTTTTGCGCAGTGTGTTTCCGGTGATACGTATACAAAGTTTATAAAAGCGAAAGGCATAAAATAAACTACATATACCATAAGTACCTACAGTTAATCCGAAACTATTAAAACAAGTTTACGACAAGTATACGAAATAACTTTTTTCAAACAAGTTAAATAGCGAAAAAAATTAATCATGCTTTGTACCGGACCGTCATAGTCGCCGATCAGCTGTGATATAGCGTGTACGAAGTGAGAAGAAAATTTTAAAAAAATCTTTAGGCTAAACTATTGCTCCGATTGATCTGATTTTTGTTGAGTAGCCTGGAAATGATATACTAAATATGTAGTTTCATTTAATGCCTCTAGCTTTTATCAACCTAGGTGACCTAACCCAACCAACCTAACCTAAATGTTTATAGGCGTCGATATTCATCATGAGTCTGTGACTGCCGCATTATTTTATATATGTAGTGGAATAATTTATTACACTTGAACAACAATATTGACAGACGTTCCCTAATGGGTTAGGCTGAGAGAGCGGAGTGTTACATATCTGACCCTATATAATTCATGTCTTGTGTTCGGAAGAATGGGGGCGCTGCCGTCGACGTGGCCACACCACTGCGACCGTTCCGAACAGTGTCTATGGAACGCAGACCAGAGACGTTTCGACTGAAGGGGGCTTCCGGTGTTGGCGTCTTTTTCTCTTTACTTCACTTGACCTTTCCGCCATTTTCGACTCGCATCACAACTTCTGTTTGGCTTTCAACATCAATAATCATTAAATCAAATATACAGTCTACTTACCACTCTCTACCGGAGTCTTTATTCGCATGAATATGCGCTGAAGGAATCCTCATTGTTGGGACATAAAACCCCAACATCTTGCTTCGTCCCCTGTCACGTCTAGATAGACGTCTAGATAGATTTACAGATGTAAATCTATCTATATTTATATTAACAGTGATCGTCAATACGACTAATGAATGGGTGAATGTTTGCAATGATTTAAAAAACAAGCATATTATTTAAAAATCACCAAAAATAATCGAATGATAGGGACAGAAAACTCCTTGATGATGATGTTGTATTGTGCGCTTGTTTGATGTGTGAAGCTTATAATTGTCATCAAAAGTACATTTACCCACTCTTCTGGCTGTTTTCCTCAAATGACATATTCTTAGTTAGAGCTTGTAACACGGTGTCATGGGTGGGATTGGTGAAATTACCTAAATCTGGATATGTCAATTGAAGAACTGTCTGTCTTTTTGTCGCTTCATATAATATCATATATTAGAATTTTTTTAGTGATAAAGTTGAAATTTTAAAACGCTAGAGTCACGGTAATCTGAAAGGAGCTAGAGACAAAGTAATAAATTTATAATAACAACGAAGTCGCGTTTAACAAACGTAAATGGGTATTACGTGGCTCTAAGTAACTGCGGAAATGTTGACTAAATAAGGCATTGCGCAACTCAATTCAAAGCCTTCCTCGGTCAGTAAAATCGACGTTATAAATTGTTAAAATAGTAGAAAGAATAATACTGTATTATGGTCTGATTCAGTTTTAACAGACGATGTGTCTATGCGGATACTACCAATGAAACAAAAAAATTTAAAATCTGCAAGACAGGTGTCTATGAGTGTCAGGTTTTGCGGATGTTTATGAGTGGTAGTAGTCACAAAACACCTGCTCGTTTGCCGCTATTACATAAAAAAAATCGGTTTAGTGCGAATCAGACTCGCAAACCGCGTGTTCCGAATAAAAATAAAAATTCGGCAAAAAAATCCGCCGATATATTTGTTTTTAAAATTCAATCAGTTTCTAGAATTTTGTAGATGTTGTAATCATACAATTCTTAGTCATTAAATAAAAGAATTTGAAGACTTGGAGGGTAGTAAAACACATTGCATTTGCAGTATTTTAGTTTATTTGTCAGTTAAGTTCCTAATAGGCGGAATTTAATAGGAAGCCGTGAGGACTGTAAGGAGAGTTATTTTACGAGGAATAGTGAATTTACTAAATGCTGCCTTCTTGGCGGCTTGGAAAAATATAATGACTTGAGAGTCAGATAATACTGCTACTTATAGCGTTCCTTGGCTACGTATAGGGTATCTCCGCTTTTCTGCACTACGTATCTGGTTTCTGCAGCAGTCTGGTTTTTATTTATCAAAATGTCTAGACAAAGTATGAAGGAATACGCTAGCTACTATTGAGTAAGTGAGAATTTAAGTGTTTCTATCCCACGACGTCAAAATTTACGACTGTAATAACTTCTAATGGACACATAAAAGCTGTTTAATATATTTTCTAAGCAATCAATAATATGTAAACAACATTTTAGTATAGCCTCCCATATTTTATGGGTATTAGTATATAATTATAAGTGTAGTAAATTTATATATATTTACATACAATTTTAATAATAATTTAAAGCAAAAATATTATCAGTAGTAATTTCTATAGAGACATTGTTACGCCATATTATGAATTTTGACTTAAAAAATAAAAATTATTTTTATTCTGTATTATTAATAGTTTATTTTCATTATTAATACTTACTATCTATGTATTGAGAAATAGGTAATACGGATGTGAAATTAAATGGCGTACGAAAAATAGGTAGATTTTGATCTGTGTGAAGGTCCCGATTGCCCAGAGAGGATTAAATAAAAACGTCGACTCACGTGTGTATCCTCTATATATGTAAAGCAGCTGTGCCCCGCTGTTTCACCCACGTCAATTTCATCAATTTCCCTTTCTTAAAATTTTAAATTAATAAACTTCACATCTTGTCCTATTACCCGCTTTTCCATGTGAATGAAGCCATTTCCCGCGGTAAAAAGTAGCCAATGTTGATCGAGGACAGTGTTTAACTAACTTAGTGAATTTTCCACTAGATCTGGTAGTTTAGACATGTGTTTCAGCGGAAAAATATTAGTTTTAGTGGCTAGTGGATTTTTTAGTGGATTAGAATATTCCAGCTAGTGGTAAGCTAAGATTTTACCCACTAATACAACTAATAAAATGCTCAAGTATACTTTCTAGTTAAAAAAACATTAAGTATAATATACTTTTTTGTCATGTAGGCAACACCTAACTCAAGCCTGTCGCGTATTCCCCGAAAATTGTTTATAAGTTTCTTGAGTGAACAAATATAAACTTTATGTCATACTATTAGTTTGACTTGATTTGAAAGACGTATTGACCATTGGTTTTTTTTATGGTATAGGGGGGCAAACGAGCAGTTGTAGCCATTTTCATGACTACCGACGCCCATAGACATCGGCATATAGATGGTTTGGTGGTGATCGGCATTGGTTATTCATTTACTCAGCTAGTTCAGTTAGTTCAGTAAAAAGCTTTGAAAATTATTTTAGAAATTAAGTTGTAAAAGATATTTAAAATGTCCAAACCACAGTACACCTAAAAGTTTCGTGATTGTTGGTTACGTGATCCAGCTTTAAAGGTTTGGTTGCAAGTAGTCGAAAGCACTGACGGTCCAGTAGCTAAGAGCAAATTATGTGGTACATTATTAAGGAATCATTACGGAGATTTAAAGAATCATGCATTATCTAAAAAGCACATGCTTCATCATGCATTATTTAAAAAGCTGATTCTTCAGAAGATGATCATCTTTAAATTTTAATTAATATGTACTGTTACACCTGGCCTGGATACTTCGTTGGGGCGTAGCGTCCAGTTACGCAGGGTCACCTATTTGCAGTTTTATTACCTATATATGTAGATTTACTGCCTAGGCTAAGCAATTGCCAGCTGGCTGACCAATTCTATCAAATGAAATACTTTGGAAAACTTTATGGATATACTTTATTTATTCATTCCCGAAATACAGTTTACATTAAAATTAGTCAAGACCTAGGCTAATTCATATTCGTCGTCATTTGCTCAAAGGACATTGGGCATCTTTGTATGGGACACTTACCTACGGCGAACAAAAACAAAATTAGGTCCTTAATGTCATTTCTTATTTCCCCCTTGAGACCCCAAATTGTAAAGAAAAATTTATTGAACGTGTCAAAAGCGACACATTCTAATATTTAAAAATTTAAATGAATATACTTTCTTTCATAAGAAAGCATACTCATTGTGGCAAAGAGGTCTCTATGTCACAGTACCTTGTTGTTTTCTTTTTAACATAATATAATTATTTCATGATAATAATTACATTGTTGTTTTATTTTCAAAGTAAATTCCGGTAGGTAGTCTGAGCCGTGCAGCCAGGTCAAGGGATTTTTTTACTCCCTCTAGCACATTTTTACTTGTTTCTAGCGCGCGCGATGCCAAAGAGGGTAAAAAATCCCACGATCTTTCTGCATAGAGTTATCTAGAGGAGCCTTTGGGTTATCTAGAGGAATTCTGGTGGTTTGAGAGACCGCTAAGTTTTAGTGGTTTCTGGTGGTTTACACGGCCTCATTTGGTGGGTTGCTAAAGATAAAGTTGGCAACACTGATTGAGGATAATGTCGGCATGTAAGGGTAAAATATTTTTTTAGATCCGTCCAGTAGTTTCAGAGCCTAGACAATTCAATGCAGAACAAACAAACAAATTTCTCCTCTTTATATTAGTGTAGATGTTGAAGTAGATGAATTAAATGGGAATGTCATTATTATAAAACACAGAAACCGTACATTTATTCAAATTAATTTGTACTTGTACATAAATTTATAACAAGGCAGGCATTGTTTGTAACGTTGTAAAAATACTTTGGGAATATTTAGTAAGGTAAAATGATTTCTCAAATTAGTGGAATATTCTCTGCGGCAGTAAGGATTCAAAACCTATTAGATATTATCATATTACATAATTTGAAAATAATAATATCAATGTATATTGTAGCTCGATGACATATTTGATTTGGGTACTGAATTAGTTCCTCTTTATTTAAGTAGCGAAGCTAAATTCTGTGTAGTGAAGACAATTTTAGATGAAGAACCTTTCAAGATAAACTTGAAGTATTTTTTGTATTTATACAATGATGTTAGAGTCCGTTTTTTAGCTTTCAAACCTTTCCAAGTCTTAGAAACACTATGCTAAAAGAAAATCAGATTCTGACGACGCCGTATGGCTATCGTCACACGAAGGGCGGGTTTAATGATTAAGAGAGGAG
>LUGF01053314.1:0-11230 GCA_001625245.1 Calycopis cecrops
GGGAAAGGTTAGCCGAAGATCGAGGCCAGTGGCGTACTGTGGGAGAGGCCGCTGTCCAAGAGTGGACTGCAATAGGGTGATGATGATGATGATGAGGTGCAGAGGTATCGTCATACAAATTGGGCTAACACGATCGAAGAGGTACCTCTTGCTCACAAGAAACTAAGGCGTCGTAATTGTGAGCTAGCGGTGTTCTATTAGAATTTAGAGGTAAAAGAGGGCAAAAGCATCCGTATAACAATTATGTGTATGTCTATATATTCAATAAAAAATTGCTATAGAAAAAAATGCAGTACATTTTATAAATTTTTAGTCTTAGCTAGTATTTCGTTTTCGTCACTTTATAATTATCAAATGAAGTACATATTCATAAGGTGTCATATAAAAGCCTGGGCGCTAAAGTATAATTTGAAAATATCGCTATAGAGAGAAATGCAGTATATTTTATAAATATTTAGTTTTACCGGGTATTTCGTGTTCATCACTTTATAATTAGAATCAAATGAAGTACATATTCATAAGGTGTCATATAAAAGGCGGTACACAAACCACAACCATAATAAATACCCTCCTCCGCGGGCGCGCGACTACCGTTTGTCGCGTACTACTATTGCGCATAAATTTGTCGAAATCATCAAGTTATAATTATAAGGAGGATTTGTATGTAGGCTCATTTACATATTTTAATTTGAAGGTCTCACAGAGGCAAAATGTGTGCGATTTCTCTATGGAATGGCTAATTTCATACGAAATAATTTGTACATTTATATGTATAGTGGTACTATATCTTATTTCACTTTTATGCATTGTTTTACGAAAATTGATATGACGAATTGTTGGACATAGGCCTCAAATAGGCTCAAAGAACGGTAAAAGAAGCAGTCATAGACTGCTTGCATTCAGCGGTTCCCCGCGACCATGAACAAGCCATCAGTCTAGTCACTGTAGTGATTCTCAACCTTTTTAGGGTTCCGTATCTCAAAGAGAAAAAACAGAATCCTTATAGAATCGCTTTGTTGTCCGTCTGTCTGTACGTCTGTAAGACCTTTTTCTCTAAAACGCGTGAAGGGATTAAGCTGAAATTTTTGTCAAATACGGAGGTCAATTACGCTTCTAAGTTAACGCAATAAAAAGTTATAGCCAATTATGCACAAATTTTGTATGAAAACGTACTTTGTCGAAAACCAAAAGCCTATCGGGTACTTCCCGTTGACCTGGAGTTGTAAAATTTGGCAAAAAGTAAGAACTTATAGCACATATATAGGAATAAATCTACTAGTAGTACTAACTAGTAAATTATATGTAGATCATTGGAAAAATCATTATCAACTTATAACTGTAATTCGTTGCCTACTAAATGTGTGTGAGCAACCAAACAAAGTGGTTGAGAATCACTAGACTCTAGTGAGTGCGAACCTTTCCATACTGTGTTTGCTTCTACACTATATGAGGCTGCCACTCAGAAGCTTTCTTTTCCAGCGGTTGTCAAACGTCTAAAAAAAATCTCCTACAGTTCAACAGAATAAATTATGAAAAATAATGAGACAAATTTTAGTTATAATTTTAACAGTAGCAGAGAGGCGAGTGCCAATCGTCAAACTTGAACATTAGTCTTGGTCCTTAAAAATAGCGAGTATTATTCACTCATTTTTACTTGAAGGAGGAATAAACGAGTAAGTACCTAAAGGATATTGACAAAATTTGGCACGAGGTGTAATACAAACGACAAATTGTAATACTATAATAATGTCCCTTAGAGATATATCTCACTCATGTGAAACAGCGGGGCACAGCCAGTCAATCCACAAAGTTCAGCAGTCAACATGTATGTACACAGAAGTGGGTACCGCTGTAGCCCCAGGCGTCTGGACTAGTGGTACGTAAATTATCAACTCGGTTATGTGACGTCAGGTCGGGACTAAATGCGGATGAGCGATTTTAGCTTACAAGTATTTTTATTGGATCTTTGCAGGATATTTATGGAGGTCTTCGTGTGAAGTGACATTGCTGTATTGCAGTGAGATCGGACCTGCACAAAAAGCAGAGCAAGTAGAGATACGGAGCGAACATACCCTTGCGTTTGTTAGCGCATAATTCATTAAGTATGGAGAGTAGTAGTACAACCACATAGTGACCGCCATGCTGTCCTGTTTAGTGCGATTTGTGAGTTTTCGGTGGTCCATTGGATGAAAGGAGTGAATGAGAGCAACACGTCTGCTGAACAATTATAAATATGTCTGTTGGCGTTGACTAATTTAAAGCCGTCTGTTTATTTGCTCCTTGTATTATAAAAAATTAAAAGAATGAATGAAACCTAATGTAAAATTAAATTCTTCCAAAGAGAAGGTGTCCCCTAACAACTGGTGTATATAAACGCATACAATATATCAGAAGCCAGTTAGCGAGTACAACTAGTATCTCCCCGTGTGATCTGCGCGAGTTAATTTAGTTTGGTGAGAGTGAATTAGTGTCGGCCGATCGTGTATCAGATCTCGCAGTAATGAGGTCCGCTCTGATTAATATTACCGATGTTAACGTCACTACGGGAGTTAGAGGGACTAAAGATTATCTGAGATCTTCGAAGGTGTGATCTTTACAAACAGTTTTAGAAATGGATTGGAAGTTATATTTTTGTCAAACTACGTCATCAGGAATAGAAACGAAGAAGATACAAAAGTGGTTGAGATTCCATTCCTACTCAACTACCTACTGAAAAATCACATCAAACCACAGGAAACGGTCATCACTTTTAAGGTGGTTTCGTATTGTCAACGAGATGTTAAATATAAGCATGTTCTAAGTTCTCACAAACAAACTTGTCACCACGAGCAGCAAGCTTGTATGAAATCTTTATTTCATTGATACTATAAACATTTCATTAATTAAATACTTGATGTGGCGAACGAGCAGTCAGCGCCGGGAACTATCGATGCCCATAAGAATCCGCATTCCACCCCTGGACGCCTATTAGGCTATCGGAAACTCACACATCAGTCAAAATCGGTCAACGTAGCTTTTGCTTTGTGGCTATTACCGCGAGCATGCGGCCCCCGGTCGTGCCGGTCCGGTTCGGCTTCGAAACGACAATTACATTGTCTCTTACATTTTTTTTTTAATATATAGGGGGGCAAACGAGCAGTCGGAGCAATTTTCGTGACTACCGACACCCATAGACACCGCATAAAGGCTATAAGCATGCGCTGTCCTCTTTTCTCCTCCCGCCTCCATGGGCCACCGGATATTTACACACCGCACGAAACGCGCAGCTGTCACTTAACGCCGATTTCGTGTAAGCGAGAGGTACCTCCCCGGTCGTGCTGACCAAATTCGCTTACATGCAAGCTTGCAATATGAGACTAACTCGTACTCATCTATTCTATGTATATAATTTCTTAATATAACCATCTTTCGCCCATATTATCAAACTTTAGTTAGAGTGTAATTGACTAAAAACTACGAGTGAAGCAAATAAATATCATATGTTCCTAGAGGGTTTCACCATATAAAGTTACAAAAAGTTTTTAAGGTTTAATAGTGAGAGGCCTGACGGCAAAAACTTGGTTAAACCCGAGCTAACATCAGATATAACGACCTATAACTAAACCCTCGACTTACACCCGAGATTATTATCAATTTTAATGTGGTCTCCAAATAAACTTACATGTAGTTATTGTAAATAATTTATATCTAGGACTCAAATAAGCCTCCAGACCGTAAACAAACTTCACGATAGCGTTTGTATCTCATCCTGACATTTGACTGAAATATTCTTAGTAAAATGTTATTATTAGACCACATGTTGAATCGCTTTTTTTTCCATTTTTAATTAGTTTTTTTCTTTGGTTTTCATTTGTCACTTGTCTTTGTACTTTTATTCAAATTTATGAAATGTTTAGAGAAATAGACGCTCGACTACCGTGATGTAACTCATTGGTTTGGTTGAAAACCGGTGTCAGGTGACATGTTTATCATGTTCACCTGACTTGTGCCGAACCAAGCCAATTTGACGCATCCGAGAGACACACAGCTTTGAAGTGTTTATATTATATTTTATATTGTGTATGTGTAATGTACATGTCTGTCTCTTGTTTGTGTTCAAATAAATGTCTTTTCTTTCTTTCTTTCTTTCTGAATATACGGGAGTAAATAGATACGAGGGTATATGTGCAGTGGCGTAACTATATCGTTCGAGGCGCCTCTCCGCTAATTAACTAATGAATGTTCCAACTAGGGGCACTGTTCTGCGACTGGGGGCCCCACATACCTTGGCCCGTGGCATTTTGCCGACTTGCCACTACACAGTTACGCCACTGTATGTGAGAGATAATACTATGGTTGTAAATAAGATATGCTTGTGTTACTGTTAGATACCTACTTCTTATATTTTGAAAGATATGCATGAAAATACTTACTTTAAGAGCGTTTATACCTTCCTACGTAGTTTGCTTTGAAAACAGTACTTTTTAAACACCTTAAAATTATGAACCACTTATCTTAAATCATATGTTACATGCTAATAATTGTAGGACATTTTGTTGTCTAAATAGTTGAAAAAATATTTAAATTAATTTAGTATGTATGCATTCTAACATGATTACTTATTAGAGGTTTGTTAATTTCCCTTTTAGCGTCAGTTCCTAAGCTTTAAATATCATAAAAGTACTGAAATATATAATTAACAAAAAATGATAACCACTTGATAAGATCCTTGAGATAATAGTTAGTAGAAAAAAAATTGGTTTTGGTATCTTATCTATGAGAAATTAAAATTCAAAAAATGTGAAATTTAGTCAAATGGTAAATGTATATTTCGACGATATACCTAATTTAATTTAATATAATATTATCTTACCAATAAACTAGAGCATATTCTTTACAATCATGCATTTAAAGTTTTGATTATTGTATAGTAATTATTTTTCTGTAAATTTTTTAAAACGGCTCTAAAACACTGGTCGCAAACGAAATCAATTCAGTACGTGGATCATAGTGGGTTAATTTGACTATAGAATATACTAACACTATATGTATATATGCCACTCACACGGCGATCCGTTTGTGTGGGTTTTAATTACCCATGAATTACATAAAACATCGCGCGCTAGGTGTAAACGCTCTTAATGGTTAATATTTTTAAAAAGATATGGAAGTGCAGGAATGTACAGTCATGAACTTAAGTCATATCTGTCTTGCAGCAGAGACAGGCCGACAAGACCGGAAACGTCTCGCTCTCACAATAGTGAGAAGACGACGCTCTCGCGTATCGTGCGGTTGGAAGACTCATGACAACTGTAGGAGTAGGGTAAAGAATGCATTTATCGATTTTTAATTCATAAATTACAAACTTGTATAATTCCATATTCCTATATTCTACCACGGAAGATGTTTATTTTTTTTTATATTCTGTAGCAAACCAGCAACAGCCCGGTCTTTTCAAAAAGATGATTAATGATACTTAACGAGAATAATAACTAAAATTTAATTTACGCACAACGATGCTTAGAAGTGAGGGAAGATAAAGGTACGACTAGGTAAAATAACAATTTCGTACGAAATTAGCCATTCCATAGAGAAATCGCACACATTTTGCCTCTGTCAGCCTCGCATAGTGTAGAAGCAAGCACAGTATAGAAGGGTTCCTACTAACTGACTACTGGCTTGTTCTTGGTCGCGAGGAACCGTCGCGCTGGATGCAAGCAGCTTATGACTGCGCTTTCTAGCTCACTATTTGATCCTATTTGAGGCCTATGTCCAACAGCTAGTCATATTAATCTTCGTAAAACGATGCATACAAGTGAAATAAGATATACCACTATACATATAATTGTATAAATTATTTCCTACCAAATTAGTCATTCCATAGAGAAGTCGCACACATTTTGCCTCTGTGAGACCTTCAAATTAAAATATGCAAATGAGCCTACATACAAATCCTCCTTATAATTATAACTTGATGATTTCGACAAATTTATGCGTAATAGTAGTACGCGACAAACGGTATTTATTATGGTTGTGGTTTGTGTACCGCCTTTTATGAGTATGTCACCTTATGAATATATGATTTATATACCTTATGTACTTCTTTTGATTCTAATTATAAAGCGACGAACACGAAATACCCGATAAAACTAAATATTTATAAAATATACTGCATTTCTCTCTATAGCGATATTTTCAAATTATACTTTCAGCCTTAAGTTTATTAATCTGTGCTTCAGCGCCCAGGCTCTGAGACTTTAAAGTTCACCATCAGATCAGTCTACATAAGACGGCCAGGTAATGTGTATTTATTAAAGAATTGACTTCGTTTTTTGCTGTAAGTAAAAAAAATCCTAAACGACACAAAACGAAGTTGGTAAATATTCATTTTCTCGAAACTTAATGAATTAAAGCCTCGACAACTTTTTCGAAATATTCGGAAGGAAAAAATGACGTATTCTTTATAAAGGGAAATACGAAGAATCCAGTAAGATCCAGTGCCTAAACTTATTAAGGGCCTTGAGATGTTACGTTTGTGGTGACTGTCAAAAAGTTCTCGGGACACAAATATATTTTTTAAACTTTAAACTAAACATTAATGTTAGCTGTTCATGGACGTTACAAATCGTCATGCCGTTTCAAAATTTTTGAACCTGATTTATTAGTATAGATATTTTTCCCTATCCATCCTAATAAACAACATTTATTTTCCAAAATATTTTATTGAATATTTCAACGAGTTAACCCGTAAAGAAACTATAAAATGTGTGTACAAAAATACTGCATGCAAATCAATCAGTATTTTATCTAATTTATATCCACATTCGAGCAAATAAAAATCTTTATTTCTCTCAATAAAAAACCATACAAAATTATTTGTTGCTCGATTTTATGTGGCATCTTAAAGTCGGATGCCTCGTGGCAAAAGATAACAGAACCAGTAATTGTTCCACAAACGAAATTTCACTCCAGCAATTAGCAATAATAAATAGTTTGAAGAAGATAGTCAATTGAAATAAAACATTTCAAGATGGAGGGGCTCTCAATGAATGTTTCTAATGAAAATAACGTTGCGGTGACATTAAGTGAATTTTAATAAAACCTCCATCTCGCCTGAGTTCCACGGATCTCCCGCGGTTCTTCAGGCTGCTGGTGTTATTTAATATCGTCTTCGTATTCGTAACAATTAACTTCGCTATCTTTCGGCCATACCGAAGACAAATGTTTGTGAATTTTTATTTTATTTTCAAGGAACACAAAAAGTTACCTTAGATGTAATTAAATATATCGATTTTTTTATAACACAATAACCCCGTTTATGCCATTTATGTAGTTTTTTTATATTATGGGAGACAATCGAGAATGTGGTGATTACCGCCGCCCATAGACATCCGCAAAACACATGCGCGTTGGTAGAGTGTATGTTGTGATGATCATTATGTTAATCTATAGCCATAATTCTTAGTGTCGATAGGACACAATTGATTAGACAATGCCTATTCTATTTTTAGCAATATAAAGGCGCGAACGAGCAGCTTAGTGATTACCGACGCCCTCAAAACAATATTAGGTAAACGGAAATGGTTTAAAATCACCTACTAAAATAGAAACCGATTACCGATATTTTTAAATTCAATAGTAGTTAGATGAAAGTTCGATTCCAAAAGGGACAATAATTAAAAGTCTCAAGACCTATTGTCTGAGGTTGAATTAAATTGTAAAAGAAGGTTCTAGTTGGGTATCACAACTGGCGGGAGGGAGATCGGTGTTGTCGTCTGCGGGAACAAAGGATCTGTGTCGCTGAGCTTCTGATTGTAGTAAATGTTATTGTTGCCCTTACTGCAGAGCTTTTGTCATTGGCGATCATTAATACGTGCAATTTTGTAAACTTATTTAGGGAAGTAGGAAAACGTATCTGCTAAACCTCTATGTGGATGTTTATGGGCCTCGTAAGTCGTCAAAGGACACGAACTGTTCGTTTTTTTTTAATTGATATAGGAGGGCAAACGAGCAGCCGGAGCCATTTTCATGATTACCGACGCCCACAAACATCCGCATAGAGGCTATACAGGTGCGCTGCCCTCCTTTCTCCTCCCACCTCCATGAGCCACCGGCTACTCACACACCGCACGAAACGCGACAGCACAGCTGTCACTTTACGTCAGTCTCATGTAAGCGAAAGGTACCTCCCCGGTCGTGCCGGCCCAATTCGACTGCATGCAAGCATGCAATGTGGCACTACCTCTTACCAAACTGTTCGTTTTCCCCCAATACTATAAATAAAAATAAAAATACATCTTAATATTCAATCATAATATTATTCAATAGGTTTTGCGTATATTATTAAAATCTATGTCAGCTTTTTCATGTCTATACGAGCTTTCGGTTAATAGGTACTGTATCAAATTTGATGCGGTAATCTGAAATATTTAAACATAATTCCGCGCATATGCAGCACTAGGATCGTCTTCCCACCTGGTGCAAGTGGTCCAACACTTCACCGTTTTACTGCCTTCAGAATAGAATCTTCGAGAGGGAAGCCAACAGGAATATTCAATTGGGTTCATCAGCATTCCGGAAGCTTATTCTACAAATCTAGAAGATAAAAGTCAAAATTTGACTAAAGACGCGGTCTGATTCGTGTATTTTTGAAAATATTAAAATACAAATACGAAATATACGACTATCGAATATACGCAAAATTCCATCATAATCGGTCAAGCCGCTTTAGAGGAGTTCAACTACAAACGGACACGAAATTTTAAAATTGTCCAATACATTGTACGAACCTATAAAATCGATATCAGTGAAATTGGAACGTGCAATATTTTGTGACGTAAATCACTTTATATCTACTCCACTCCGGAGTTTCATTTAAAATAAAAAAACGGCGAAGCCCGAACCGTGCACCAGCGTAGGTTCATGTTTGCTAACTGTCTGTAGACTTAGCTAGGGAGAGATTCAAAGGAACAAAAACTATGAAAGATTGTTAAAAAAAATAGCATAGGTACTTATTTGCAAATGAAGATATACAAGGTTGATAAAAGCGAGAGGCATAAAATGAAGCTAATTTAGTGTATCATTTCCAGGCTACACAACAAAAATCATGTAAATCGGTGCAATAGTCTAGGTACAAGAATTTTTTTAAATTTTTTTTCACTATGTCCACGCTGTATCGCAGCTGATCGTCGACTATGAGCAGCCGGGGTCATTCACTCCATGCTCGCTGTAGCCGCCCGGTACAAAGCATGATTACATTTTTTCACTATTTAACTTGTTTGAAAAAACTATTGTCGTATACTTGTCGTAAACTTTTTTAAATTTTTTCGGATTAACTGTAGGCACTTATAGCAAATGTGGTTTAATTTGATGCCTCGCTTTTGTCAACCTTGTATGTTCACATTGATATGGAATAATATATACTTAGTAACGTTGGCATTCTTCAGTGGGTCACGTATTTTATTAACCGCGCGAAACGCGACAGCGTCATCCTACATACTATTGCATTACGAGAGCAAGAAACATTGTCAGTATTGGACTGTTTTGCCACAATGCAATTATTATGACATAAATCCATTACCTGCATTTCGATATTTTTTTTTAAATAAGGGTTAACAATCAGAGTAGTAATGTAATTTCTTGCACATCTCCTATCATCTCTAAATATAAGAACTATATCTAACTACGATAAATAGATACGTAACAATTTAATCCCGTAAATCCAACTTCAAGTCTAATGATAAAATTTTACTAACAATATTTCAGTCCAACAGCAAGATGACAGACAAACATACTTATCGTGAAGTTTGTTTACGGTCTAGGGGCATATTTGATGCCTAGATATAAATTATTTACAATATCTACATGTAAGTTTATTTGGAGACCACATTAAAGTTGATAATAATCTCGGGCGTAAGTCGAGGGTTTAGTTTTAGGTTATCTCTGATGCTCGGGTTTAACTAAGTTTTTGCCGTGAGGCCTCTCACTATTGAACACTAAAAACTTTTTGTTCCTTTATAGGGTGAAACCTTCTGGGAATATAAGATATATGTTTATTCGCTTCATTCGTAGTTTTTAGGCCATTACATAGTTTATCTAATTTTAACAATATTTTGGGACGAAACATGACTCTTTGGTCGAGCATAGAGTATTGCAGTTTGCAATTGCTGTATTGATACCGAACAAGACGTCACGCATAAACGATATTGTCACGAAGCTACAGCTACGCTTTGCCATTTAGTGCGATGTGTGAGTTTCCGGTGGCCCACTAAATGGCAAGAAGAGCAAGAAATCTGTAAAACTATGCGGATATTTATGAGCGTCAATTGTCATTGGCTCTAACTGCTCGTTGATCACATAAAATATTTTTTTTAATTTTACAATAAATCGCTCAATTAACGAATTTAAAGTCTTTTTAAAATTTAAACTTTTTTTTTAATTTCTTAATACATCGCCCATTTAATGAAATTTATGTCAAATGTTCATAAAAAATTAGAAAAAAAATCAGAATTATTAAGTGGACTTCGAACCCAGACCGACCTCATGTCTTTTCACTAAGCCAACGCTACCTACTAGAGGTAACTTAGTTTTATGAAGTAAAAGTAACGCATATACGTGAACGTATTTATTCCATTTTATTGCTAAAATAGTTTATCAAGATTAACATCTTTGAACATCTAACATAAATATAATTATAAGTATTCCGTTCCATTTCTAAATTTATTTGTAAAGATCACACCTTCGACGATCTCAGATAACCTTTAGTCCCTCTACCTCCCGTAGTGACGTTAACATCGGTAATATTAATCAGAGCGGACCTCATTACTGCGAGATCTGATACACGATCGGCCGACACGAATTCACTCTCACCAAACTAAATTAACTCGTGCAGATCACACGGGGAGATACTAGTACTCGCTAACTGGCTTCTGATATATTGTATGCGTTTATATACACCAGTTGTTAGGGGATACCTTCTCTTCGGAAGAATTAAATTTTACTCTAAGTTTCATTCGTTCTTTTAAATTCTTATATTACAAGGAGCAAATAAATAGACGGCTTTAAATTAATGTCAACGTTTTTTTTTTCACGTGTTGCTCTCATTCACCCCTTCCATCCGATGGACCACCGGAAACTCACTAATCGCACCAAACAGGACAGCATGGCGGTCACTATGTGGTTGTACTACTACTCCCCATACTTAATGAATTATGCGCTAACAAACGCAAGGGTAGGTATGTTGACTTCTTGC
>LUGF01053314.1:12225-29395 GCA_001625245.1 Calycopis cecrops
CGCTTACACGAGACCGGCGTAAAGTGACAGCTGTGCTGTCGCGTTTCGTGCGGTGTGTAAGTAGCCGGTAGCCCATGGAGGTGGGAGGAGAATGGAGGGCAGCGCATCTGTATAGCCCCTATGCGGATGTTTGTGGACGTCGGTAGTCATGAAAATGACTCCGACTGCTCGTTTGCCCTCCTATACCATAAAAAAAAAAAAAATAATAATTATGATATTTTAAGTGGAATATTTAAGTGTGCTTAATGCTAACAAAATACTGCATGCGGCTGAAGTCTTCGAAACTATTAAAAAAATTGCATCGATCAAACAAGCTTAAACTTTTGTGAAAAAATTATATTTCTGCCATTCCCGTCAATTTACGAATAAATATTATTCAATAACTATGAAAGAAATTTTCACTAATAAAATATGTAAATACTAGCTTCCGCCCGCGGCTTCGCCTGCGTGGATTTCGGACTTCAAAAATCCCTATAAATTTTAACTTATTATGTTATTCTGACATGAAAGCTATATTACTGTAAAGTTTCATGAAAATCCGTTGAGTAGTTTGTGTGTGAAAGAGTAACAAACACACAAACTTTCGCAATTATAATATTAGTAGGATGCAATCAAATACATTTGTGAAATCACTTTTCTATATGAATATTTTATAAAACGTTATTAAACTATATGTATATTGTCTCTTATTTCTCTATATTATAAATCACCTGCGCAGATCGCCTTTGGAATTTGGGACCCATGTCGCCTTAAAATCAGCAACTGCTTTATAATTTAAGGCAGTGCTGACTTTGGTTATTTCAGTTTAACGCTAATATATCTCGATTACCTTATCAATATAACGGCTTATTTGTAATTCGATATAATTTATTATATGACTATTATCGCTCCGAACCCACTCAGTGGGTGAAAAATCGACATACACTATTAACATCTATACATATAACAAAACTGTAGAAGACGTCATTTTGTCTGTTTCTTGTGCGGCTTTCACACAAAAACGGACGGATTTTGAGGAAACTTTTTTGTTATATAGGTATGAGTCCTCGGTAACAAATAGGCTTAAATTTTGCAGTATCTCGTCTTGAAATACACTATTGTAGGGCAAAATAACGGATTGAGTTAACAATTTGGCCCCATAACATTACACGTTACCATGACAGTATATTTTCCAATAATGACAAGACAACGGCTGTCAGGTCAACTAGTGGATACAAGATAATACTGATAATATGATACTTGACAGGTACATCAGTCATCTTATGACCATATCCACTAGTAAGCAAAACACCGGAATTGTAAAGAACACTGTTAAACCGATCGTCACATGTTTCCATATTTCACTCCTAACATTTTTTCAAATCACGATCTTTAAATCTAGGTATACTAATAATATAAAGCTGAAGTGTTTTTTGTTTGTTTGAACGCGCTTATCTCTGGAACTACTGGTCCGATTTGAAAAATTATTTCAGTGTTAGTTAGTCCATTTAGCGAAGAAGGCTATAGGTAGACTTACTTTTTAACCAACTGCGGTGAAAACCCGATGTACGTAAACGAAGTTGATGGCGTCCGCTAGTCGTTTTATATGGAGTTAGCTCGCGTCGCAAAAGCGTTTAGGCACTAGCGCAGATGAATAGATCGTTCATTGCATGGAAGTGGGGAGCAACGTATGACGTCTGATTGTAAGGATGTTTATAGGTGGAGGTTGACACTTATCAATAAGACTCCGGTTACTTGTTAAGAAAACCTAAATAATAAGAGAAAAATGACGTTTACGAGTAAATATAGTTAGTAATATACATGATAAAAATGAATATTTTATGACAGTTGTGTGGTCTAAAGCACATTTTTTTGTTTTAAGTTTTATTTTATTTTCTTCTCCTAAAGAAAAACCAACGAATGTATTGTTTCCTCTATTTTCAAGTCGGTTAAAAGCAAATGACAATGAAATGGTGAATTGTTGTTTACAATCGACAGCTGTCAACGGTTGGCATTAGGGAATGTGACTGGACCGTCAATCCTTCCCTTTGCCAAAATTAATCCAAAGGTCACAAGCTAAGCCGAGAAAATAAGACGATAAATCATTAGGAAAACTGTTTAATAGGTATATTTTTTAGGGTTCCGTACCCAAAGGGTAAAAACGGGACCCTATAACTAAGGCTCCGACGTCCGTCCGTCCGTCTGTCACCAGGCTGTATCTCATGAACTATGATAGTTAGACAGTTGAAATTTTCACAGATGGTGTATTTCTGTTGCCGCTGTAACAACAAGTACTAAAAAAATAAATAATATGAATATTTGAGGGGACCCTATATACATACATTAAACGTGATTTTTTTGCTCCCATACAAAAGATAAGCTCCCGTTTTCGTAGATAATGGTACGGAACCCTTCGTGCGCGAGTCCGACTCGCACTTGGCCGGTTTTATTTATTATAGTATAAGGAGGTTTATATGTATAACGAGTTCATTTTAAATTGTAACGAGTATGTCGCCACAAAGTTTCAGTAGTAAAAAGTACATTTGAGCCAATCAAGTAGGCCACTTCTGATGTAGACGTACACCGTTCCGAGTCGGGCCTTAACTGGTTAGCCAATCAGACTCAAAGCGATATTTTTCCTTCAAACCAACCATATGGAAATGTGTTGCTTGCTTAATACAAACAACCCAACAACCCGTTCTCATATAGTGGATGATTTGCCGAACGATCGCAGCGATATTACACACGGCGTTTAATTTAAGGACCCCTTTTACAAAAACAGGCGCACGTGACACTCACGACGATCGCAGGTCCATAAAAACTCAAAATCGTAAAAAATATTACAAAGGTGGCGATACGGCACGCCGGCGTTTTATAGTAAACTAGCTCTAATTTTGACATCGTTAAGTTTTATTCCTTACTCTGTTATGGCAGGAGAATGCCCTTGTTATTCTTGCTGAAATAAAATTACTTTTAAAAAGTATTAATGTCGTCCTAGCCCTTTCTTATTCCTTCCGCAAAAAAATAATTTTCTCGACTATTAAAAACTCCTCTACGGCAGTCATAACCGCGTCATCATCGTCAAATTTAGTTCCACGAATATGCTCCTTTAATTTTGGAAATAAGTGAAAATCACTCAGGGCTAAGTCAGGAGAATATGGTGGGTGATCAAGGACTTCGAAGCCAGCATTGCGGATTGCGGTGAGCGCAACTTCCGAACGGTGAGGTGGAGCGTTATCCTGGAGAAACAACACGCCCAATGATAATTTCCCACGACGTTTTTCTTTAATCGCTTCACGTAATTTCGGGATTAAGCTTGCATAATAGGATCCAGTTATCGTTTGCCCTTTCGGCAAGTAATCAATAAAAAGAATTCCTTCACTATCCCAGAATACCGAGGCCATGACTTTGCCAGCGGAAGAAGAAACTCGAAATTTCTTCAGGTGTGGTGAGGATGGTCGTTTCCAAAACATGCTTTGTCTTTTCGTTTCCGGGTCGAAATGGTGGACCCATGTTTCGTCCATGGTTACAACAAGACGGCAAAATTGATCTGAATCACGTTGGAACATTTCAAGATTACGCTTAGAAATATCCAAACGTCGATTTTTGTTTTCTTCGGTTAACATTCTTAGCACCCATCTTGCTGACACTTTTTTGAACCCCAGTGAATCGGTTAAAATTGACTGAATGCTACCAAACGATATCTTAAGGATCTTAGCTAAATGTGTTATTGTAATTCTTCTGTCGTGTAAAACCAATTTTTCCAGTTTTTTGGCATTTTCTTCGGTGATGGAGGTTGAAGGTCGTCCAGAGCGCAGGTCATCTTTACAGCTCGACCTAACTCTTTTAAATTCAGCAACCCAATAAGCCACAGTGGAATAGGGTAAAGCATCATTCCCTTATGTCTGTTGAATGTCCGAAAAAATCTCTTTCGTAGAAATATTTTTCAGGAACAGCTACTTCATTACCGCGCGTAACTCGTTTTTCTCCATAGTTTCGTTTTTCATCAGAACTCTCAACAATAAAATTTATATTTTGCGAACGATCTGTCGAAAACAATTGAAAGTCTGGATAAATAATATGTAATTATCAATCTTTAAAAAAAATATCGAACTTTTTTTTTTTTTATGGTATAGGGGGGCAAACGAGCAGTTGAATTCATTTTCATGACTACAGACGCCCATAGACATCTGCATAGAAAATATACATATGCGCTGCCCCCCTTTCTCCTCCCACCTCCGTGGGCCACCGGCTACTTACACACCACACGAAACGCGACAGCGCAGCTGTCACTTCACGCCGGTCTCGTGTAAGCGAGAGGTACCTCCCCGGTCGTGCCGGCCCAATTCGGCTGCATGCAAGCATGCAGTGTGGCACTACCTCTTACTAAACTCCAAAAACTGCCTTCAAGAAGGTTAAATACATATAAGTTTCTAAGAACTTTTTGATTCACCCTGGTATATAGGCGAGCCACCTGCGCAGGACATGTTATAGTGCACAAGTGTGCGCGCAGACACAAGTGCTCTATTCCCTCATTCTCATATTCCGATGGGACGGCAATCCGACACGACCGGTGAGAAATCAGGCTCAGGACCGACGGCTTAACGTGCTCTCCAAGGCACAGAGGTGTAACACCGCCAACATCCTGTTACTGTTATTAGAAACTGAAAAATCCCAATAAAAATTTTTGGTCCGATTTGGAATTCGAACCCGGGACCTCACGTCTGTGGTTGAACACGATTTCCATTACACCAGGACGCAGTCAAAATTACTTTTACAGATTATATCAAGTTTATAAGGTTGTAATGATATTTTATTGTTAATATTTTTACTCGGAGTATTAAACTACTTAGAGTCTAGAAATTTCTTAATATATCTTTGGGAATTATAACAACATTGTGATATTAGGAGGTCTCGTAACTCAGTCCTTTCATAACCAAACCTGTACATTAGGGTTTTTTGTATAAAGAATTTTATTTGTAGAAAGGATAATCTCGTGGGCATTCTTACTCGGAAGAGGAGTCGAAACACGTCAATTGCATTATAACAGGGAAAATCGAAACCTTTGTTTTACTTGTAGTGCCTTTTCACATGCGTATGGCATGGGTTTTTGTATTAGCGTGGTTCGCCTTTTTCGATGTCTTCACATAGCATTTTGTAGGTATAGATAGGTATTTGAGATGAAAATATAACAATTCTTAAAAAATATAACAAAAGATAAAGATTCTAGTGTTTCTAAACCAATTGAATTCGGATTTCGCATACCGAGTATGTTAGTTTTTATAATAAGCTACTGATTTTACAGTACTTTTTGCTTATTCTTTGATATCACACTATCATATATTTACTTTGATTAAACTATTCAACCATATTTTTGTGAAAAGGCAACATATTATGTACAAAGTCGTTGTAGCGACTATATGTTACGTAAATTAGTAGGGCTTCATTTAGTTTGCGCAACACGAAGTTAGTTGAGACTTAAGATTAGCATTAGAATTATTATTCTAAGAAAACTACATGATGCTTTCACAGAATAATTATTATCACATTATAGGAGAAGTATAAGATATACCTTCACTATTATGAGTGAGATTTTTTATTTTATATCTAAGTAGCTTCCGCCCGCAACTTCGCCCGTGTGGGTTTCGGACTTCAAAAATGCAGTTATTATACATATAAATATTCCTCTTTAATCACTCTATCTATTAAAAAATCCATCAAAATCTGATGCGTAATTGTAAAGATCTAAGCATACAGACACACAGACGACGGAAAGCGACTTTGTTTTAAACGAGTAATACATAGTAAAGAGTTTCATATCTTCCAGGTGGATATATTTTGAAAAATGAAATGCTATTCCTAAATTTCAGCCAGATAGGTATCTAACCTATGGGTCACTTATAACAGATGTAGCTATACCATAGTCACGTTCTGAGCGTTCATGGTGATAAGTAAATGTTCACCTACTTTTAACTACAAGTAGGCAAAAAGTAAAATAAATAATTCCAGGTCGATCTAAACATTAATATCCAATCCATTCATTTTTTTTTGATAGAATAAAAAAACAGTGAACATTTCTTATCCACTGTGGGCAGACCAGCACCGCGCACGGAAGATATCGTAAGCATTGTCCTAAAACTAAGTAAGGAATGAATAATAGTAGTCATCATCATCAACATCAGCAGCCAGGCGTGCACTGCCGGACCTAGGAATCCACTACAAAGGTCACACAAATGGTCGCCGCACAGTTATCAACTCGTAAAGGGATCGTAAACGCCTCGCCTAGAAAAACAACGACGATACGATTACGTTACGTTTCTCATTAGTGTGCGTTGCAGTATGAAGTTTCATACAAAGAATACTGACCGGCTCGTGGTGATATGGCTACGATCCCTTTCCGAGCACATAAGTGTGCGGTGACCAAAAGGCTGCTTGTATCCAGCGGCCCTCGCGACTTCATCAGTATATTCCTCACCTTGTTAATACAAACATTCTCGCTCTCAGCTCAGCCACCACAATTTTCACGACCTACACTGCACGCGTGCATGTAGCCGAATTGGGCCGGCACGACCGGGAAGGCACCTCTCGCTTACACAACACCGGCGTAAAGTGACAGCTGTGCTGTCGCGTTTCGAGCGGCGTAAGTAGCTGTGGCCCAAGGAGATGAGCGGAGGAAGGCGGGCAACGCATCTGTATAACCTCTATGCGGATCTGAAAGGGCGTTGGTAGACGTGAAAATGGCTTCGACCCCTTGTACTATAAAAAAAATATTCGCAGTTAAATCAAAGTCCTTATTAATGAGTGGCAAGTGTAGGAGTGTGTGTGTGTCACAGGTGCACAAACAAGCGGCGGTTCAGTGGAGTAGTGTATTTATACACCGGACCAAACTGCCTCGTGTTTGTTTAGGGCCGGGGCTGCGTGTATTTTGTGTCATTACTTATATATAAAATTTTAATGAGCAAATATCAGCTGCTTTTTAGTGTTGGCCTAGTGATAAGTGTGTTCGTACACTATGGGAATAGTACCCTCCTCCCAGGCTGATTTTGTAGAATTATTATTGTAATTTGATTAGATATGTTATTATGATAATATGGCAATCAGCAAATGCCGAGTATGAGACCGATTTTGCAAGATTTAGATGTTGTTTTTTTTCCAAAACTGTTTTAATTATTGTAAACTTGCAAAATAAATACATATTTTATTATTATTATTATTTCGAATTATTTTGTCTCGACTCTTTGTCGGTTTATTGATTTGGGTACGGGCATTTGCCAAGTATCCTAAATCATATTGTGAATGAAGTATGTATATGAAGTGATAATTATTATATGAATTTTCTAGAGATGTTATGATGTAATTGATGATGATGTTGGGTTGAGAAATCGACGTACTATTGAACAAGTAGTACGTCTACTATTGATTTTTGCATGGGAATGTATGTGTTTTAATGTAAATTATTATTATTATTATATTTCTAGTTAATTCCTCATGAGGTCCGCTGAGTTTGTTTCGCCGGTTCGTCTCAGGACAGACAGGGTTGAACAGGCGGTAGTTATAATTATTAACGTTCAAAATAGTAGTTTATGCAACTGTCATATAATGAAGGGTATTAAAACACGAGTGGAATTTTTGAAACGAGCGATAGCGAGTTTCAAAATAGTTAACAAGTGTTTTAATACCCGTGTTATATGCAGTTGCATACACTACTTTATCTTCACTAATAATAATAATAATAATAATAATAATAATAAGTTATTTATTTCTTTGAGCAAAACTTAAGTGCCTAATACAATGTTTGGAGAAAACCCTTTAAGTAAATAAATACCTGTAGTGGGATTCTCCGCTCTTCCACAGGACACAAACACTTGATTAAGTTATGGTACAAACATTAAGATTATCTTAATAACACATGTCCACACCGGTATTAACACTAAAATTTGCTAAAACATATTCAAGTTGTTATACATAATATTAAACACAAAACTTTGTTGTTTACTCTAATACAATATATCAATATTTTGTAATATTTAACTTTACAGTATCTGGTCTGTTCAACTTTTATATAATAATATGTATTTATTTTATAATATTAATTCTAAAACTATTTGATTTTCGCTAATACTGACTAATAGAATTAATCAATTAATACCTTGGGCGTCGATTGCCGACTGTCGGCATATGCTAATGACAGTTGACATTGCAGCGCGCGCTGGGCCAATCAGGAGCAAGCGCGCGCTGTTCAGGATTTTGACATACGTCTGTCTCACCATTTTTCTCTCCCTCTCGCTCTCACACAGTGTTATAATGAGATTTTACGATATCGATTTGGATAATATAACATAATGTCAAATTGACTTTTTGTTGTCTGAGCTATAACAGTAGTCATTATAAGTCAAGTATTGGAAACATAAGTAGAATGTTACAACATTAGTGTTCACGCTAGAGCGTGACGGAAAGTCTGTAGCCAATGAGTGGGAGAGAGATGACAATAGTTCTTTCTAGAATTATGCACCGAAACACGCCCATTGGTCAATTCACTCCGACAACGTCATATAACACAGTCGACAACGTTACAATTCACCGGCACGCGCGCAGCTAATATTTTATCTCTCGCTATAATCATTAGCTCTTATCCGCACATAGTTTTGTGTTACTTGTGGGCCCATAAAGACAATAGTGTTCGTATAAGTGTTAGTTATATAAGGACAATTAAATTAGATATATAAGTGAATTCCGCGTGCCCCCCGCGTGTGCTACTCTTCACGGCGAGATACCGGGATCATCCAAGGAGACATCAGGTGAGTTCCAGACTGTTTTCCGTTCCCTTCACAAAACCTCACACCCATATCTCTAGCCTATCCGCTCCTCAGCCCCAACTCCCATCAGCACATCGAGAGGTGAGATCGATTTACGACCGGTCTTACCGAAGTGACGATAGACCAATTAGTGTAGATAAAGTAATTTTTACAATTATATTTTGAATAAAAACATTTTTCATTTTTTCATTTTTATTTTCATAGATCTCAACATTAAGTGTTCCAGACTTTAATCAGTTGGAGTTGATCAGTTAGATTTTTTATATTGCAAGAAAGACAGGAAAAGGTTAGCCGATGATCGAGGCCAGTGGCGTGCTGTGGGTGAGGCCGCCGTCCAACAGTGGACTGCAATAGGCTGATGATGATGAATATGATGATGAAGAAAGACATCAGTCCTCCGGTGTATTGTAGGTAACCACCGACAACGAGAAATATCCGTATAATTGCAATGCTGATGAGGAGGGCTGATTTAGAGGGGCATATCCCCCCTTTTTCAAACCCTAAGGTATGTATACGAACTTGTATAGTGCCTATTATAGTACTTGGGTATAATATATTAATTGATTGTGTATGCTAAAGGACAAGGCGTTATGATTATGAAGGTCGTATTTATTACTTGAATACAATTTACACTGATAACTTATTGTTAACTGGTAGTGCTCAGAGAGAGTTGGTTGCCGACTGCAGAATCGCACGTGAGAATTGTCACGTGATATCCAAGCGTCCTGACGCGGCATTTCACGTGTGTGTGTGTGTGTCCTACAGTATTATCGGACTTTATCAGTTAGATTTTTATATTTCAAGAAAACGGCAGTCTTTTGGTGTGACCTTTTCCTTTTTATGGTTTGCCTCCCAAACGAACAATCAGAGCCATTTTCATGACTACCGACGCCAATAGATTTCCTCATAGAGGTTACATAGATGCGAGAAATAGGTACGTAACCTACCTATAATTGTAATGCTGATGTGTCCTCCTTTCTTCTTATATGTGAAAGTAAATGCTATCTTAAACATTTTAGTAAGTTTCATCCAAATATGCAGCTTAGAACCTAACAGACATTTTTTTTCTTTTTTTTTCGCAGGGAAAATGCTTTTAGGCACCGTCCAACCGGCCCTGGGTGAGCCGGAAGGGTGTGTCGGACTCGGCACGGGGCCCCTACCGACTAAAAACTACTGCGAGAGCCTTCGGCCGCTGTGGTGGAGTGCCCCGGATCTATCAGCAACAGGGCAAATTATGCTTCAACATTCAAGCAACTCGTGTGAAATCACGGGTAATCTAATTGAAATAAGCCTTGCCATTATATGACAAATTGCAGAGAAAATTTTAATGCACTGAAAATAGTGCACAAAGACATTATCCCGATATATTAACAAAACGAAAAACAACGACATAAATTATATGCAACTCCAACTTACTGCGGTGTGAAATACTTTGATCAAACGATCTATCCCGTCCCATCCCAAGGGCTTCTCTCGCTGCATCAACTTATCTTCAACGCATTCTGAATTTACAATGCATGAAATACTGTGAGAGTTTTATTAGAATTTATCAAAATTTACATAATCCCCTTTGCAATTTTAATAAATTTTGATTTGCAAGCGAAATCGAACTATCGAAAATGTCAAGTTATTGGGTAGTTTGAATTTTATTATTAAGTTCACTCACGGCTCACTAAAATATACTTAGCAAGAGGTAGTTTCATGCTACAAGTACATTGCAGCTCAAATAGAAATACGCAGAGCACATATAAATCAGATTTTTTTTTTAAATAGTCAATAATCTTATTGATTCTCCGTATTTGCTGTTCATATTTAAATGGCCCCAATTGCATACACGGTCTAGCACATTATTCTAAGCCTCAACAAATGATGCCAATGTTTTATTGTTAGAACACGTGACAAATATAATACAGATTATCACCATATTGATATATTCCGTAGTAAACTTAAGAATTACGTATCTTTAATTAAAAAATGTATCTAAATCAATGTTTTATTGTTGATAGGCTACATTTTTTTGGACTAAAACTTATCAGGTTACATTTGCGTACATAGTGATAACTTTGCTAGCATTCTAGTACTCAGTAGTTTTTAATTTCAGTTTGTATTTAAATATAAGTGGAAACTTTATTGGTGTACTCAACCCGTCTACTGCTTTGAAACACACAGAACAGCACAGACAGTTGGACAAATGTCGTGTTTCCGGCGGGTTGTGAGTGTACGGTGGCCCACTAAAGGGAAGACGGTGACGTGTCTTCATAACGATCATACGGATGTCTATGGGCGTCGGCGGGCATATTCGCAATAAAGCATGAAACTACTTGGTACAAAGATGTCTACCTACATTTAAATCAAGTGTCATGATTTTCTATGTCCATATTCAGAAAAAAATATCTGGTAAGAAGTAGTGCCACACTTACACACATGCAGCCGAATTGGGCCGGCACGACCGGTTACATGAGTACACGTAAAGTGACAGCTGTGCTGTCGCGTTTCGTGCGGTGTGTTACCCGATGGCTCATGGATGTGGGAGGAGTAAGATGGGCAGCGCATCTGTATAACCTCTATGCGAATGTCATGAAAATGGCTCCGACTGCTCGTTTGTCCCCTATACCATAACCAAAAAAAAACCTCAGGCTCAATACTGAACAAGTTATTTTTAAGCTACGTATAAAAATCAAACGCGATGGTAATATGCATTTTCATATCGACAATATGGCGCCTTAAAAGTTTACAGTTTCGAATTGGGTTTAATAAAAATTCGCGAGGCGCCAGGTGAATCGCAAACTGCTGTTGTATGCATTGAAATTAAAAACGCATAGCTTCGATTGCACATCGCAACGTGTGCCATGTAACAGCAGTTACTGTATTTTCCACGTCGGCAATTTATAATACTTAAATGAATGCGGAGGAAGACGATTGTGTATATGTGATTGATGGCACTGTTCACTCTGTCTGCTGTTGTTTATACACTACCCACAACAACAACGACAACGCATCTTCACGACAGACCCCTAAGGGATCAGAGAACAGAGAGCCATGTATATCGATATGGCACGATCTTTACAGATGTGTCCTGCTTCCTCACATTCAAGTATTCAGTTAGGTAATGTTACTAACTACTAATTGTTAATACTCTGCATAGAGGGTTGCGAAGTTTCGTCACCACCATCAGACAATACCAGATCAATCTGATACAATTACCCTTCGCAGTTATTGTAATTTAATTGCCAAATCATTTCAAATTCGGCAAATCGATGATTATCAAGAACTAGAGTAATTGCTACGTAGCCGATCTGCTTAAACACCTAAGAAAGTACCATATCTCTCTCTACTTCTCTCTCTCTCTCCTCTCTTTCTCCCCCAGATCTCTCTCTCTCTCTCTGTCTCAAGCAATATCAAAACGAATTGACTGCTACTCCGTAGCACTAGTCTAAAGAGCGTCAAGGTAACAAGGTTCTACCAACAATTTATTATTAAATTTATTTATTGGTCGTAGTCCGCTACATTGCAGCTACATAGAGCCAGCGGGACCGGAGAGGTACCTCTCAAAAGACGGAAGCAGATCGAAGGAGGTCTTGGAATATATCCATGACATGGGCGAGATTCGAACCCGCTATCAGTGGCATTATGTACGATATACTCATAATTGATCATCAAAATATTTGGTAACTTTACCGCAGTTTCTTTAATGTCGCCCAGTGAAGAAGTAACTCCGAAACCACAGCCTAGCTGAATATCAAGACGTCACGTTTGGTGTATATAGTTTAATCATTGCGCTTCACTGTATTCATGTTTGAACTGTGACCTCATGTTTGCTGAGTCATCAGTTCCGTATTACATAGAGATGAGATGTGGACACATCAAGCCTTGCCCTAAGCCAACTATTAATAGAATTATACGTCATATGTGATTTGGAAAATGACCGGCTGGCGCAGTGGTACAGCGCTCGGATAAGTGGAGCATGTTGCGCCAAGGGTAGCGGGTTCGAATCCCACCAAGGCCATAGATGTCTATATATATATATATATATGTGTGTATATATATATATATATTGCCCTTTGTCTAGCACACGGTAGGTCCTTTTACCATACGGCTAGGTTAAGTGTGTGTGTGTATGTGTGCTAAGTCCACCGATATTGTTATTTGATATTATTATTAACACATTAATTACCTCTACATATTTCTTACTACAAATCTTTCAGGTTTAACTACATTATAAAATAAAGTGTGTGCTTTAGACCACACAACTGAAGTAGAACTTGATTATTGATTTTCATTACCGTAGTTAAAATGACATAATATGTCATATGATATTTAATTTTTAAATACAAAGTTTCACTTAAATCGAATTTGAATGACAATTTCCTTTGTCCTAGCCCGATGTGTGATTTTTGTGATGTTCTCTCCAGCTTAGTCCCTATGTCATGGGCGCGTTTAGAAGTTTTACTTGAAAAACGAGATATCTGATCACAAATGGCAAATACGGGAATAATTAATGCCCTCTGACAACCTGTGGGATACAAAACCAAGGGTTTTGGTTTTGTAGATACTTTCTCATTTCTCTACTTCATCTGGACAGATTTCGTCATGAAGGTTTTAACAACTTTGAATACTTTCATTGGGGTTCGATTTTTGTTTTTTTTGGTAAGAAGCAAAGAATTGGATGCTCTTTAATTTTAAAAAGATTTAAGAACATTACATACATATACAGGGTTATTTTTTGGTCACCAGGCAAATTTTCAGGTTTGGTTCAGAATCAATAATACATTCGATTTGTTCAATAAAAAATGTTAAAATAATAATTAGATACAATTACTTTGTCCCATGTTGTAAAACATATTTCTCGGTCACCACGTGCATCACACTCGCGGCTCACGGTAGGCCGACGTCACTAACCTTGAAGTCGATACATTTCGTGTACAACAATTCGATGTACTTTTAAGGACCATTTCAAATTGATTTTTATTTATTAAATTATTACAATTAGACGATAAAATTTATAACACACTCTTGAAATGATGTCTAATTCCTTATTTTAAAATTTGGCCGGTGACCAAAAAATAACCCTGTATTTAAGATTCCCTTAAATATTCTACTTAAACTAATAAATGCTGCTGGAACCTAACTTACGACTAGCTAATTAACTTAAACAAATATAAGGTGAACCACGTGTTCGTGTTATCGTGTGCTAAAGACTCGCGAATGATACATAGGCCTTTCCACCTACAATCTATGTTAGATTTAAAGCCCCATTTATCGTGATATCGTTCTCTATGCCTCGTTAAATGGTGAATAATGATGGGCTGAACAGAAAACGTAAATCTATATATAAAAATGAATGTTTGCATGTCCTTTATAGAATCTTAAACTATGCATTCGATTATGGTGCATGAGCTACGAAGGTTTCTGAGATATTACGACCCATTTTCAGATGACAAACAAAGCCACTGTCATTCGAATGTACTCGTACCTATCAATAAAATGGCTCAAAATGAATTGAATATTTGTGTAATATCTTTGTGTTGAGATTTAATCAAACTTCAAGTGGCTTCCCACTAGTTTTGAATATTTGTGTAGTTTTTCCTGTAAATTTATTTTAGTTGCTTGCGTAGCAACGTGCGCAGTGTGTAGCTAGTTAAACATATAATTTGTCACCGATGTCGCTCACGAAGTCTTGCACACAAGGCACGTAAGCTCGTGATGATCTTTAGCAAAGTTGTTGTGCATGAGCCTACAAAAGTTGGTACGACCAATTTCCAACAAACGGCGCCTCTGTTATTCCAACGTTGGTACCTATCAATAAAATGACTCAAAATGAATTGAATATTTATGCAATGACTTCCCTTCTATTTTAGTTAGTGGCGAAACATTGAACTGTGCCTGTACAGCTAGTTAAACCTGTATTAAAAAAAAAACAATTATTAAAAAAAGAAAACATACAGAGGGCGTTCTAAAAATCACCGCGAAACTCAGAATTTTTACAGCTATCAAATCTGCGACTAGAAATTTGACAAGGGCTCAGTATTAACAGTAAATTTCGGAACTCAGCCATAATTTGTCACCGACGTCGCGCACGACTTGCACACAAGGCACGTAAACTCGTAATGGGATTCATTAGCACCAAGTGCAGTTATCTTAAACACGAACTGATTTATAACCCACTTGGGGAATTGTCTAGAGCTTGTATTGGTTGGTTTAATTCAGGGATGAGTGTGGCGGTGTTTTAGATAAGATTCCAACCCCTTACGAACACTGCTGATTAATTTTTAATAGTTTTTAGGGTTCCGTATCTCAAAGAGAAAAAACGGAACCCATAAAGGATCTCTTTGTTGTCCGTCTGTCTGTACGTCTGTCGAGACCTTTTTCTCTGCAACGCGTGAAGGAATTAAGCTGAAATTTTTGTCAAATACGGAGGTCAGTTATGTCTTGATGCCTTGAAAAAATTACACTTCTAAGTTAACGCAATAAAAAGTTATAGCCAATTATGCACAATTTTTTTAGGGTTTTTAGTAGCTCTTTTCCAACGTGGCGCAATCGAAACATCTAGAAGCTAGCACATAGAACCTATAAAATAAACTCTATGACTAAAGAGAGATAATATTTTTGTTAAATGTTGGCTAGATGTTATACACAAATAACTTCATGAGGTAACAGTTAAAACTCAATTTCGGGTATACATTATTCATAGCCTTCATAGCGATATCTAAACCTCGATATCCAGAGGACGCTATGCTGTAAATCTGATTTGTCGCTTTGAATGGTTTATCCTCAAAAGCTTTAAATAGATTACATTACATAATATGTATATAAAATTATAATAAATAACATTGTACATGTTTATGTATTAGGTATATCAATGATAACAACAATACACTACAACTTAAGAAATCGTCAGCAATTGATAATTGTAAAACATTATAAGCCGTCGTTTTTCGAAGCCCACACCGAAGCATTGCTTGCAGTGCTAGCAAGTAAACCTTATGTTTACTTGTTTTAACTGTATTCCTTCTTCTCCTAAAATTGACAATCCCTATATTACACAGTTTGATAAATCTACTCTTAAAGGTGTGAATAACTTGGGTCTAAAATTTTATATGGACGCCCTAATTTTAAATGTTCCTTTTTGGGCTACTGATTGTAAATGATTAAATATCTGATTCAGAGTTTTGGAAAAGTACCTAAAGGATGAAATAGGCGTCGAAAGTTTTAATGAAAGTATCGATATCTACCTTATGAAATCACAAGGCTGTCTCTTCTTACTTGCTTTTACAGATTAGCCGATCTACTACGGGAAACTTCGACGTTTGAAAAGGACTAATGTTAACCCTTTGCAGCAAAAATATATTATCAAACTTATAGCTTTCGCTGTACACATACTTTAAACTTAAATATCGATAACATGCCCTGTTGAATGTCGGCCGAAATACGGCGGGTTAGCGTTGACACTTGGCATTGTGGCGTTTGACGAGGCCGAATTCAACTAGTTTATTAACGCACGTCACGTGTCACTCTGTCACCCCTACACCCTTATTGCTCTTTTTTACCCCTGCAAACATTATTTACCGTCAAAATATAATTAAACGTCGGAATGTTTATGGTTGTAGGATTATGTGGAAAACTATAATTTACGTGCTATCATCTGTGGTTTCAAGTTTTTTCGTAATCTTTATTTATTTATCTGTGCCAAATCTCACTGGAGAATGTTCGAGCAACAATAAAAAAATATGTAGATTTTTTTGCATTTAAGGTGTACCTATGTGTTGTAGGTATTAGTTTTTGGTTACTTTTTTTCTACTTTTGTATTTAAAAAATGTAATTTAAATATTCTTACAAATAAAATTATATGTATATAGTTACAATATTGGTAAGATTATCTATGTAATAAATGTGCAAGTGAGTTAACGAAATAAGAAAGAAGTTGCCCTAAGAATTGAGTTCTGGATTTTTAAGATGTTTTTCATAATATTATTATCAGTCACATAATAAAGCATTATTTTAACATAGCCGAAACGTCGAGCAAAGGTATGTTTACTATAGTACATTAATAAATATTTTATTATTCTTAGAACCCGTAAAGTAACTGCCAAATTGTAAGCAAATGTTTTTCATTACATATTTACTTGGCTCATATTTTTCCTAGAGTACTATTTTGACAGACATTACTAATAGGGAACAGGCACACACAGAGGTCGAATTCAAACAAATACCTACGTAATACGTTGTATTCTCGCGCGAGACTGTTGAATATTTGGATGTTGTTTGTTCAGATGTAATGAGTCCTGTTTCTGTGTACAAGTATGGTTCTGTGTCATGTTAATTTGTTATTAGTATGCCTTTAAAGTTGTATTTAATTGGGTGTGCTTCCTATTCCC
>LUGF01053314.1:29415-47788 GCA_001625245.1 Calycopis cecrops
CCGAAGAAGCTGCCACCTTACCCTGGTGGGGGGCTTACGTACATTTGTGAACACCGAGGTTATGCCGGACAGGGCTACCCATACCGGACAGGTTTGGGGGAGAGCCCAATCTAAGAGCAGTTCGACTGTGGGGTCCACCACCCGTCCCTCTGAATTTTGATTTTGATTGGCCGGATCTAGCGGGTCAGATTTCGGACGCATTGGTGGCGTGCTTCTTTGGAGAACTGGGGCCATGTATCAGGATGGGATCCTGACAGCATTGCATGGTTCAGACGACGTAGTAGAGACTGTTCAGAGGCAACCGGACAGTCCCCAGTGGCGTCTGGCGGAAGTCTTTTTGCCCAGGCCAGCCTGTCGCTGGAGGGATCCTATTGCGCATATCTATATCGCAGGGGCTTAGTCGGTATTGCATCCCCAAGTGTCGAGTCCGACATAGGCCTTCGTCCTCAGACGCCGGGTGGATGTCCATGGACGTCGGTTGTCATGAAAATGTCCCGACTGCTCGTTTGCGCCATTATACTATAACATAGTAAAATAGTGTAAAACATAGTAAAGTAGTGTACATTAACGTACAATAGATCGAAATTCCATTTAAGATCTATATGTTACTCACCATTCACTTATTCATTTTCGTTCTGATGTAAACACCATTCGCGCGTAGTTGACCATTCTTTATCATTTCAAAGCTCTTACATACATGATTTTAATCATGTACCGTCTATAAACAAATACGTCGAAATGAAAAACAAGACGTAAATTCTAATTTCACATCAAAGCGACGTCAGACAATGAAAAAAATGATATCCGAAACGACACAATGAGAGCCGTTATTATAACGAGCACAAATGTAATGTGACAGGTTGTATTGATGTCAAATGTATTGTCAGGCGTCAGACATGACACGGCCATACAACAACAGCTACAACAACACAACACGCCCTAACACACTAACGGGGTAAGCAGAGAATAAATTACTTAAAATTAAATAAAAGACTACCTACAAAAGATCCTACTAATATTATAAATGCGAAAGTTTGTGTTGGTTTATTTGTTACTCCTTCACGCAAAAACTGCTAAACCAATTTCCATGCAATTTGGCATACACATAGAGAGTAACTTGGATTAACAAGTAGGATAAATAAAATAAATAAATAAAAAATTCTTTATTTTGTACCAAGATAACAATAAAAAAGTCATCTTAATGCTAGTGAGATGCACAAAAATGGCGGTAAGACCGCCATTTGCTGATAGCGGTCTCTTCCAGACAACCATAGTTTTTATGCCAGATGCCATGGGATGATTTTCTATTATCCACGGGATCGATATTGATGCGGGTGAAACCGCAGGTGAATATATTTTTTTTTTATTTAAAAAAGATACATAAAAAGAGCTATAAAATATGAGGTAGTGCCGTGCTGCAGTGAGCGGTAACGCTACGCTGCAAGCATGCAACCGAATTGGGCCGGCACGACCGAGGAAGTACCTCTCGCATAGGTACACGAAAGCGGTGTAAGTGACGACAGCTTTGCTGTCGCGTTGACGCATGCAGGGCGGAAAAAGGAGGGCAAAGAGTATATAACTTTTATTCGGATATGTATGGGCGTTGGTAGTCAAGAAAAAGGGTCTGAAGGCTCGTTAGCCTTCAGACCCTTTTTCTTGAAAAAAATCAAGCTTGTTCCCTTGCCCATAAAAGATGTTTAAAAAGATATTTTCATTGAGTAGGGTATGAAAATGTAGGGTTTTGACTAACAAATACAAAAGAATATATAACCTGTAGTTTTAATTTTACAGAAACTAAAAAATAATTAAAAGAAGATGGCGTCAAGCCTGGCGTGAACCTGCGTATCTGTATGAAGAGAGTTATGTTGAGGAGGCAAGGCAAGTGTTTAAGGATTGTGATATGTGGTACTTCGCTCCGTCTGCCTAACGGATAGAGAAATGCCGTGAAGATGTGTTGTTAAAAATAATAGAACAAAAAACCCGACTGTTTCACATTTAAAAACCGTAAAGAAAAAGACCTGGATAGACAGGAGCCACGTCTACATTCGGGGTGCATTTAATATATTGACAAAAATAAATGATGAGGTTCAACTGCAAAGTCGCTACTCTACTCATGTTTCCTTCTTTTCACTTTTTTGGACCCGAAGTTCGACCAAAAGATATCTTCTACCTTTTATTAATCCAATAATTCCCGTCACCGCCAGGACTAGACAAAAAAGGTGGCCCTGAAAATCAGTGTCAGGACTGTTCAAGTTCTGGCTTTAGCTGAGGTCCCACCATTTTGTCAAACACACTGTTGCCATTTCAATTTTGTGTACTTAACTTTTTTATTATTATTCTTTTATTTTTTGTACATTTTTTTTATTGTTATCATCACATTATGTTGGTTTCAGTGTGATTTTTCAAATAAAGTTTTTTTATTTATTTATTTTCACTTGGTCTGTGTAGATTATTTCTTGTTAATATCAAATAGCCAATGCCATTTTAATTTTCCCAATTTTTAACCAACGAGGCAGACAGAGAGTCACCGATGAGTGTGTGGATGTTTTCATTCGTGGCTCATGGCTTACAATCTCCTTGTCGTCCTTCCTAGTTGTGTTTGGTAAAACACGGTCCAGTTGAATTAAAATTTTCCATTGAAATTTGAAGGTAATCTGCTCTTTTGTTACCGCCTAGGGTTCTTCTATTTATATAGGCTATGAGAGCTGTCAAGGTAGTTTATAAGAGCTGAGGTTCGACCGAGTGAACCTGCTCAAATTGGATGCAAAACAGCTTAACACTAATTTTCAAAAAAGTTTGCCGATTCTAAATTCTCTTATAAGCCTTATTCCTAAATGCATAATCATGTATCATCATCATCATCATCATCATCAGCCTATTGCAGCCCACTGTTGGACATAGGCCTCTCCCATAGCACCTTTTCTAATGAATAATCATGCACAATCCTAAATACTTAATCCTTTCCATGGAGTAACAGAAGAATATACATATATCCCGTGTCCAGATATATAAACGAGCGTATTATAATGAAATTTCCAATTATACAAGCTTTTACTATCGAATTTAATTAACATAATGATCTCATTACAAATAACATACACGTTCATTAAAAACAATATCAAATTGCACTGAACATATTGTACACTTTAATGTTATAAATGTTTATTTTAATGAAGAATATATTAATGATGGTGGCCTGTATTGTTGCAGTATTTTTGTGTAATATATTAAACATAGCTGTATTTTTGTATGGGGGACAAAGGAGCAATCGGAGTCGTTGACGACTACCGGCGCACGTACACATCTATATAGATGATATAACACCCTTCAAAATCAATGGGCCACCAAAAACTGACACACCGCACGAAACACTTTTAGGCCTCTACCTGAGATGGCTTATTTTGTTAGAGCATACAAATCAGTTTTTCCTTTTTTCTTACAGTCTTTTTTAAATAAAGTTATTGAAAATATTTAAAGTTTATTACAGAACTTTACAATGGATACCCTTTTATGCTAGATATTAAATTCAATTCAATTCAATTCATGTATTTCAAGACTCAATGGATTAGCATTAATTGTTTTTTTAGTTAAAACCGATATTTAAGTAAATTTGCTGCGCCCGCGGTTTCACCCGCGTATCTTTCGATCTAGTGGAAAATAGAAAATCATCCCATGGGATAGGAATAAAAACTAAACTTGGATTAAGTTACTCGCTATGTGTCTGTCAAATTTCATGAAAATCGGATCAGCAGTTTTTAAGTGAAACAGTAACAAACAAACATACAAACTTCGCATTTACAGGATTAGTAGAATTTTAATGAAAATGACATCATGATATTGTTTTTTTTTAGTAAAACCGCGCCGACTTTGCCACATCCAGCAATGACTATCAATCATGTCTAAGATCCTGTTGGAGCTGGCCGGCGCGGCGCCCTACACACAAGGGACGCGCCATCTTTTCGCATGGTAGAGTAAAAACAACATGCATTTCTGCGAATAGACCCAATGCGCTGCACAATCGGGGCAGCCCCAAAGGACCCTCAAGGCATTATTTTATTGGACACGAAAAGCTCTGTACGATTTTTGTTTAAATAATATTATATCTTTGTTCAAATTTCAATTTATAATAAAATAATATTTAGAAACATTTAAAGATTATTCTTTAATATATCGCTTACATTTGTACAAGACATTTCACTGTGTACAAATTGCGTATGACAGTAAAACATTTTATAATAATTCTAGAACAGAATGTTTAGAAATTTCTTATTCTGAGTGAGTTTTGTAAATTTTTCATGAGCCAATATTTACATTTTTTAACTGGAAGTACGACAATAAAATTCCGACATCGGAAAGGGCTGACCTCGGGTGTCGGATCAACCCCACCATTCTGGAGAGAAGTCCGGTCCCTTACGGAGGATTGATCAGTCGCCGAGGTGCCCTGTGGAACATATCCGGGGCACCTAGGTACAGGCGGCCGATGGCACCCCCAGGGTTTTACTGGGCTTACGGTTCTGGGAGTCCCACACACCACCGGACCTCGCCCTAGATCCGGTAGCAGAAAGCAAAAAAATACATTTATTACGCATAATGCACTCATAACGGTTAAAACAAAGGAAATAATAATTAAAAAACATTATGCTTTTGTCATAAATATTAACGACGTGTACTTAAATTTTAAAATTAATAAATTCGAGCTCTGGTAATATTAACTTGTAATTATGGTCCGGGAGTGCAGTCAAATAATATTATAAATGCGAAAGTGTGTTTATTTGTTTGCTTATTATCTCTTTCACATCAAATCGGGTCAACGGAACGATGTGATATTTAGTATGGAGATGGTTGAGTGACTGAAGTGTGCCATTGGCCCCTTTTGATCTCGAAAAACCACGCGAGCAAAGCCGCGGGTAACAGCTAGCTATTTTGTATTCCATGGTTTCTAAGATAATATCCTATTAATATTATAAATGTGAAAGTTTGTATGTTTGTTTGTTTGTTACTCCTTCACGCAAAAAATGCCGAACCGATTTTCATGAAATTTGGTACACACATAGCCAAGTCACTCTAACTTGTATTAACACATAGGATAGTTTTTATCCCGAAAAAATGTTCCTATGGGATGCCATGAGATTATTTTCTACGGGATCGAAATTTACGCGGGTGCAACCGCGGGGCGCAGCTAGTAAATACATATATAGAAAACAAATCTGACTGATTTATATATCAACGCAAAGCTGAAAATGCTGTAGGTACATACATAAAAATTGGATTCATGAGTTCCTTTCGTGAAGTAAGTAGGTACGTAAGTGAGCACTAAGAAAGAATTCCCAGGGGGTGAAATATGGGGTTTACATGGAATATCGGTGATTTTTTTGTACAAATTAAACGCGTGTGAAATCACGGGCACAGCTAGTGATTATATAAAAATATATTTATTATAACGTAGTTACATAATACATAATACAACATAGAATATATTTATCCAAGTTATAACCTAATAATAAACTGACATCTGTCAAATTCCATTTTAAAAAACGCTTATAAAGTATGGAATTTGACAGACGTCAGTTTATTACTAGGTTATTACTTGGATAAAGTTATTCCATGTTTATTAATAAGGGGGAAAGATATTATCTATAGTAAAAGGCCTAGCAGAAAATTTTGTAGTTTTGGTTCATGAGAAAGGCGTCAGTAAGGAATCACAGATAAAGAGTGCCTGATTATGATGAATTAAAAGTAACTTACACTATTATAGTAAACGGCAAGTAAAGAGCAAACGAGCAGTAAAAACATTTTAGTGACCGACGCCCATAAAACCGTAAAAAGGTCTCATGCAGCTGATGCGCTTCCTCGTCTCAGCTTCCCATTATTTATTAATGTTTCTTAAATATAACCACTTTGCTCACTTTGGTGCACCTGATAATATTAGTCAGAATGGGGGTTCTCTCCAAAGACAGTTTTTTAGTATTTCCTATTTATGTAGCTCACTAGAGCACTTAAATTTGTTTACAGACTTCTAAAATACTTTTAAAGTTACTAAGGCTTTAAATTTTTACAAACAAATATGTCTAATTTGCTCATATAGCATTATCAAATTCTCGGTCAACGTAACGACGAACTTTTTTTATAGCATAAGGGGCAAACGAGCAGTCGGAGTCATTTTCAAGACTATCGACACCCGTAGATGCGGATGCATAGATGATATACAGATTCGTTGCCCTTCCTCCTCCTCCCTCCAAAGGCCAGACCTAGACTGCATAATGTAATGGAGTCAAAACTCAAAAGTTTAGTCTAAGCTTAAACCCTGAGAAGACGCAAAACATTACAATAGGTAACCGACAGCTAATTTCCAAAACTAGTTGGATGGAATTCCAAAACTACCTGGGTGGAATTCAAAGACTAGTTCGGTGGAATTCAAAACCTAGTTGAGTGGAATTCCAAAACTAGTTGGGTGGAATTCCAAAACTAGTTGGGTGGAATTCAAAAACTAGTTGGGTGGAATTCTAATACTATTTGGGTGGAATTTCAAAACTAGTTTTCTGGAATTCCAAAACTAGTTGGGTGGACTTCCAAAACTAGTTTACTACTAGTTTTACAGAAGAAAATACAGTGACTAGCATGATTTTGAAATAATCTATTCTTATTAATTATATACATTGCACCTAAAGAAAATAAGACTCTTAACAATTTTGAAGTAAAGAAAAAGCTATCCAAGTTTCATAGAACTTAAGAAGAATACTATCAACAACCTTATGGAAGGAAATTGAAGTTTCAAAGCCATCATATTAAACGCCCCATAAGCGAAAAGCGATAGCACAGCTGTCACTTTACGCCGGTATCGTGTAAGCGAGAGGTACCTCCCCGGTCGTGCCTTCCCAATTCAGCTGCACGCATCCATGCAGGCACTACCTACTATATGCGAGTTCCTCCTTTTTATCCGGCTTCATCAGAAGAGGGTACAAATTTGTATGTATGTAGATTTCAATGTTCTATCCTACAATCTAACTATAATCTCCCTTTACATGTCGAGTCTATTCTAATGAGCTGCCATTAGAATAGAGTTGATACCGCCATGTGCGTCTCACACGAGCAGGCCGCCGGCGAAGTTTTGAATGGACTTCATTATAAACTGCAGGTTACGTATTTACATTCGACGCCACAAATAAGGAACCTTTTTTTACTTTTTATGCCATACTAGCAGCGCCGCGCGGTTTCATCCGCGTAAACTTTGATATCGTGAAAAATCATCCCATGGCATCCCGTAAGAACATTTTTTTGGGATAAAAACTATCCTGTGTTAATCCAAATTACTCTTTATGTGTGTGCCAAATTTCATGAAAATCGGTTCAGCAGTTTTTGCGTGAAGGAGTAAGAAACAAACAAACAAACATACAAACTTTCGCATTTATAATATTAGAAGGATAAGTCATTACAATTGAAGTTTGTCGCTAACAAAGTTGTTTTATTTTATGTTGTAGGGGGACAAACGAGCAGTCGGAGCCATTTTAATGGCTACCGCCGCCCATATACATCAGCATATAGGCTGTACAGATGCTCTTCCCCCCTTTCTCCTCCACCTCCATGGGCCACCGGCTTCTTACACACCGCACGAAACGCGACGACACAGCTGTCTCTTTACGCCGGTCTCGTGCAAAGGAGAGGTACCTCCCTACTTTTTGCTCCAGCAGAAATGGATCATATTCAATACAAACAAACAAAAACATATTCTCTTTATATATTAGTATAGATATAGATATAGACTATTATCAAAAGTTTCCAACCAAACCTAAAAAATAAGCACAAAATGGCCTAAAATTAGAATTGCTAGGTATTTTGAGCAACAATCAAACAATGATTATACCTACATAAAACAGTAATTAAATTGATATAAATATACCCATATCATTGTGGACAGCGCTTATTTTAATACTTGTCGTATCTTTTTATCTTTCAAAAAGGGTCCGATTTTTCTCAAAGGGTAAGGTAAGTAATCAGTTATGTTCCTTTTAAGCGACCTCTACCGAGCTTTGCAGCTTACAATGAATTGGACCAATAAAACATCCATGTTATTGTACATATATGTAAATAGCTGTATTTTGATATAGGTTATAACTCTATTGCGGTTAATTTTAGAAAGGATATGCTAGGCGTAAGTTATATCCCGCAACTAGCTGCGCCCCGCTTTTCCACCCGCCTAAATTACGATCCAGTGGAATTGAAAATCATCCCATGACATCCCATAGGATTTTTTTTTTGGGATAAAAACTATCCTAAGTGTTAATCCAAGTTACCCTCTATGTGTGTTCCAAATTTCATAAAAATTGGTTCAGCAGTTTTTACGTGAAGGAGTAACGAACAAGCAAACAAACATACAAACTTTTGCATTTATAATATTAGTAGGTAGTAGGATTATTATTTTTTGTTGTATACGGGGGCAAACAAATGGTCGGAGGCATTTTCATGACTACCGTCACACATAGACATCCGCATGGAGTTTATACAGATGTGTTTCTCTTCTTCCGCCGTCCAGGGGCCACCGGCTACTTACACAACGCACGAAACGCCACAGTTGAAGAAGAAGACACACACAAATTTAAGTTTCAAAGTCATTATATTAAACGCCCCATAAGCGAAAAGCGATAACGATTTACGCCGGTATCGTGTAAGCGAGAGGTACCTCCTCGGTCGTGCCGGACGGAATCGACTACATGCCTCCATGCAGCGTAGATTACCTCTTACAAAAATCACAATTAATACAATAATATGTAAATTGTTACTAAGATTACGCACTGTCAAAAGTTATCAGACCTCAAGTAGAGGCAAGCTTCTAATTCTCTCAAAGGGTTCTCTCAACCCTTACACTCAAAGACCCTAATTTCGAAATCTCTACACAACTGTACACTTAGCTATCAACATGTTAAACTATGAGAAAAGTATTAGCAGTTGTTTTAAGTTTTTACCAAACATCCATGTGACCATATTATATATCTATACATATAATAAAACAGTAAAATCCATGTGTCTGAACATTTAATATTTACAAAACACTAATTGAGGGCGATGTTAAAATAGTATTAGAACACTTTTAAATGTTCTTTAATTTTTTTGTTTGTCTGTTTGTCCAGGCGAATCTCCGAAATTACTGAACGGTTTCGCGATATCATAAGAACGATCATGATAAATGTATTTTTCGTTATCAAGAATGTATTTTTTATTTCATATATTTACTTGGTAAAATGCGGTAAGTGAAAATGGTTTTAATTTATTTTCACCGCTCCATGATTAAAAACGTGGTTTAAATCGACCGTTTTATATTTTGTTATTTATAACTTTATTACTATATAATATTTGATGTTTATTGGCAATAATAAATACAAAAGGTATAATGTTTTTTTTTTGTATAAGGGGGAACACGAGCAGTCGGAGCCACTTTTATGACAACCGACGCCCATAGACATCCGCATAGAAGTTATACAGATACGTTGCCCTCCTTTCTCCTCCCCCCGCTATGGACCACCGGTTACCTACACACCGCACGAAACGCGACAGCACAGCTGCTATTTTACGCCGGTGTCGTGTAAGCGAGAGGTACCTCCCCGGTCGGTCCCAATTAGACTGCATGCAGCGTGGCACTACCGCTTACTAAAACATTTATTTATAAAACAACAAACCCGTAACCTTTTTTCGTATTTATCTGTGCGAGAATGTATTTTTGTTGTCTCAAAAGACGCCAATTTTGATTTCATCCCAGCCCCTGTAACTCGCTGCGCACTCACGTGGAAAATGTTTCCTTCCTGTCGTGTTTGGCGGAACTTCGTTATTTTTGGCGCCAAAATGTTTTGTTTGTGGATCGCGTTATGTGCCAAGCGTTATCTGCTTAGTTTTACTAGAAGGAAAACACCGAGGACATATTTTGTTTTGGTATAAAATAATATCGACAATTTTATTTCGTGTGAACGATATGAGTGAAATCTATCTATATTATCTAGCTATCTTTTTTTTCGGGATTTGGCCCACCACTCGTTTCCACCGCTACTCCTGTGTCGCCAGGATCGACAGCTGCAACCACACTTGACCCTTTGATATGATCGCAGGGAGCCAGAGGGAAAAGCTAAATCTGTCTTGAGACCCGCAACGAATTTAATCAGAAGAAAGTAGGAGGAGTAGGAAGTATCTAGCTATCTGTCTATCTCTGTATCTTACATATACATTTCTCGTGTCACAATGTTAGTTACCGTACTCCTCCGATACGTGTATATATCGGGTAAGTCTGACAACTATTGTTCATCTCGATATTTCCACGGGAACAACACTTTATGCGGAAGAGACCGCGGAGCGGAGCAGTATACCTATTACCTATACAGGGTTACTTTTTGCTCACCGGCTAAATTTTCAGGTTTGATTCAGAATCAATAATACATTCAATTTATGAAATAAAAAAATAAAAACATAATCAGATGCAATTACTTTGTCCCATGCCGTGGTCCCATGCTATAAACATACTTATATATATAACTTTAATTTTGTCATAGGACGTCACGTTTTTGAACAATCTAGGTATTTATGTTAAACAAGTAATCATCTTAATGTAAAAGTTTAAAAACTTTTATTATCTAAAATAAATTTATAAAAAAACACTAAAAACATTTATTTTACACAGTGAGACTACTCTTGGTACATTTTCAAATGTAGGGCGCGTCTAGGAGGTCTCTCTGAAGGGAAACACTCCCTGATATCTTATCTTCTCTCCATCTCCTTAATATCTTGGTGAAATCATTCATCCTACTAAAGAGATGCGTGAAGACTCACATCTTCCAAATTTTCTGGAAAATAGTCGAGGGAGCTGTTTAAGGGAGCTAATGGGCAGTCGGGGACATTCTCATGAATGCCCATAGACATCCCCATAGAGGTTACACGTTGCCCTACCCGCTCTTCCAAGGGCCACCGGCTACTTACGCACCGCACGAAACGCGACAGAACAGCAGTCACTTTACGTAGCTATCGTGTAAGCGAGAGTTGCCTCCCCGGTCGTTCCCGATGCATGCAACGTGGCACTACCTCTTACTCTTACGTGGGAGGTTTTAATTCTCAACTAAACCTGCAGCATAGGTGAGTATCGATGCTATTATTTTCGGATGTCACTGAAAATAGGTGCAGGGAACTTAAATTCTCCCACAAATTCCGAGTGATATCTTGTTCAGTGCTCCTCGCATTGCATCATTGCATACTCATGAGTAGCCGATGGCCCATTGGGGGGGGGGGTTAATGATAGGAGGGCAACGCATCTATGTAACAATCATGCGAATGTCCATGGGCGTCGGTAGTCATCAAAAGGCTCCGATTGCTCGTTTGCCCCTTTGTGCTAAAAAAAACTGAAAAAAAATCACTGTGCATAAACATGAAACATATAAAAAACGTGCTTAAATTGTTTTTTTTTTCTCCGTTTTAGATATTTTTTTTCTTTTCTTTTTGTGTTTCATGTACTCTGTTGTACCTATCTTGTTATGGAGCATTGAATAAACTTATTACTATTTTATCACTTTATTCTATTATTTATGATACATCGACGTCCTCACCCCTTAGTGTACAATGGAATGAACAAAAGCTTTTGGTTTTACGAAGCCGCGTCAATCAACGACTTAAATTGCACAGAAACATCCAGGGAATCCGATTTATTCGATTTGTATCGTTTTGTAGACAGATCGTTTCATTGTCAAAGGAAATTGATCGTTTTTATTTTTATTACGGGAGATATTGTTTTTAGCACGTGATGACAAATTAACTAGATCCAGAATGTTCGATAACGTTACCAAATTTGTCAAAAAAGTCTGATATCGTTAAAAATTCCGTACCTTCAGCCGACAATTTATTTTATTTATTTCTATAAGCTTTTATTTTCTAAGATACGAATATGTTGTATTGTTTATTATATATAAAAAGTTTAAATTATATGAACAAAGTTATTTACGAAATATCTTTAAAATTGATACTAAATCCATGAACTTCCGATCTTAATTTCTTTCCGATTTTAATTGTTGACGTTCAAAAAGTAATTCCTGTAGTTCTATTTTGAATAAAAACTTTTTCATTTCATTTCAGAATAATGGCTGGACTAAGGGCTGGACTATACATTCTGACAATGGCGGTGGCGACAGTCGGTAATCCTAGTTTGAATTAATCTTCAACTATCCTAACGTGGTTATAGTCAGTGACAAGCTCATGGGGTGTTTGAATTTTAGTTTAGTTTAGTTTAGTTTAGTTTATTTTAGTTACTTCCATAGCATTATGTCTTATGGCATACTGTTGTGGGGAAATGCTGCCGACATAAATGCTATTTTCGTGCTGCAGAAGCGAGCTATTCGGGCAATATATAAACTAGCCTCTACTACATCACTTAGGGATAAATTTAAAGAAATTGGGATACTGACTGTACACTCTCAATACATTTTAGAAAATGTTTTGTATGTACGAAAGAATATTATTGAATTCAATGAAAAGAGTGCTAATCATGATAGAAATACTAGGAACAGGCACAAACTAGATGTACCATTTCATAGACTCAGCAGAGTAAAGAATTCCTTTAGAGGTCAATGTATACGCCTTTACAATAAGATCCCAGAAAGCGTTCAAAAACTCTCAATCAACAAATTTAAAAAAGTAGTTAAAGAACGCTTGTGTGGTAAGGGATATTACAAAGTAATAGATTTTATGACAGATACCACACCTTGGGAATAGTATCCTCCTCCCAGGCTACTTCTATACAAAAATAAATGTAAGTAAATTATATTTTTTATTGTAAATTTAATTATTAATTAAGAATGTACCTACAATGATGAAAAAAATGAGTCCCGCTGAGTTTGTTTCGCCGGTTCTTCTCAGGACAGGGCTAGGGTTGAACCGGTGGTAGAATTTTTTTGACGTTCAAAAAGCAATTTTTTAAATTCTATTTTGAATAAAAATATTTTGATTTGATTTTGATTTGAATTTAAGCTATAATTCACTGAATTTGAAAGCTACATGAGATTAAGTCAATTTTTCAAATCTGATCTAATGAAATACCGTCAACAACCGGGGAGGTACATCTCGCTCACATGATGCCGTAACGTGACAGCTGCGCTGTCGCGTTTTGTGCGGATTGTGAATATCCAGGGGCCCATTAAAGGGGAGAAAGAAAGGAGGGTAACGAATTTATATAACAATGTCCACGGGCGAAGCCGTTAAAAGACTCCGACTGTTCGATTGCTCCCTAGCACTATTGGAAAAAAGTTTTAATTTATGGCTCTATATTTTTTATTGGGGCAAACGAGCAGTCGGAGCCATTTTCATGACTACCGACGGCATCATCATCCGCATAGAGGCTATACAGATGCGCTGCCCTCCTTTCTTCTCCCACCTCCATGGGCCACCGGATACTTACACACCGCACGAAAGGCGACAGCACAGCTGTCACTTTACGCCGGTCTCGTGTAAGCGAGAGGTATCTCCCCGGTCATGCCGGCCCACTTCCGCTGCATGTGTGCAAGTGTGGCACTACCGCTTACTAGATATGACCTCATTAAACCTTTTGGCTTTGGGCTCTTACCAACCGCACGAAACGCGACAACACTGCCATTACTTGAAGCCGGTTCTTTATAGTTTAATGGAGCAAATGAGCAGTAGGAGCCATTTTCATGACTAAAGGCGCCCATGGACATTCGCATAGAAGTTATATTACAGATAAAAAACCTACGGCATTACTTTAATTGAGAAGGGGAAACTCTTCCTGATGGAGTCGGGTAAAAACAGCGCTTATTTTTTACTTCTTTAAACTTTATATTTGCTACATATATTATAAGTTATCTGAATTTAGAGAACTTGACCTGTCCTGCTACAGATAAATTTAATTTTATATTTAAGGCTTAAGTCTATTCTTTTGCAAAACTTGTATTGGTAATTAAGGTATAATGTTACTTGGCTAAATCAAACGCCTAACTCTGTAAAATAGAGACTCATAAACCATTACAGTCTTTCAAACATAATCTTACAGACAAACGTTGGTCAGGCTATAACGAACGCTAAAAAGTATCGATCTAAAGATAAAGGTCTACTTATCTATATCAAATTTAATAAATGAACCTAAATGTGTAAACACACATATCATAGATTCATTTATTAAATGTGATATAGTTATGTAGAGACAAAGTTAATGTATGTTCGTTGCTCTTCCGCAAGAACTGTTGAAATTATTGCGTTGAAACCGATATACCTAGAGTCCAAACTAGAACCACGGCTACCAAAAAAAAATGCTTTATATTCCAAATGAATATTACTTTTCTTGCGATATATTTTACGCGAGTGAAACAGCGGGCACAGCTAGTACATAAACAACAATGAAAAGGGCATTAGTACTTCGTAAAGACTATTGTAATGATTTACACGAACCTTTTTGTTCGAAATCTCAATTACTGCGATATTAAAGATTTAATCTCAGCACAAGTTCATTTCGTATTTACTCCCCAAGTTTCAGACAATAATAATTATCATTATTTAAATTTTATATGATCACGTCGTGGTATAAATTTTAATTGTTATATCCCTTTAAATAAAACAGTATTTTCCAAAATAGGGCCTAGCAAGTAACTAAATAATGGTTGTCGCCCGATACGATTTACCGGAAAGGTCTAGCGCGCAGGTGTACCTGCGCAACAATACGGTGTGTATTGTGTAGGAATCGCCGTTTGCAAGCTTTTCACCCTACAGAAGAGGAATTGAAAATCAATTATTTTCGCTGGCACAGTTGTGGTGTACTACGATCACCTACAACTGGTCAGTTTCTGGATATGTTTAAAGAGATAGTTCGGAAATTATGCTTAAAGTAAAGCAATCAAAGTTGAACTTTGGTCTTTTAAAGTAAATAGAAAGATAGGAAAATTCGCATAAAGTAAAGCAATCAAAGGTGTATTTTAAAAAGAAAAAATAATTCAATAATAAATAAGACTCACGCGCCTTAATTTTTTTATGATTTTTTCTGAGGAAACTTATCTCTAGGCACCGCAAAAAGTTTTTTTATGAATAACGCTAAAATACTGCAGATCGGTCATATATGGCTGTATTCATATGTATATCTTTATAAACGTTTCGACCCGCCGCGCCGCCGCACCGCGGCCGTAGCGCTGGTATGTCTACCACCGTAGCGTATGTAGCGAATGCAAGCACACAAACGGTTTCCATTTCGAGCAATGAGCGTAGAGAATCCGCCCAAAGCAACTGCCGAGGAATGCTTTACTTCCTCCGGATGCGTGGTCTCTAGTGATGCACATCTAAATAGGGCAAGAATCTGCGTCCCATTTGGCTCAGGGAATATATCTAGACATCGGTTTTTCCTCACGAAAAGATTAAAAAGTGAATTGATTCTCTGGAATTTGGCTCAGTTACTAGTTTTAAAAGATCATTATTGTGCATTAAAAAACATTAAAATATTTTGCCTCTATTTCAAGTTGATTAATTTTATATCAAATAAATTGTTTAAATATCGATTTCATCAAGCAATTCATTATTACGAATGTAACACAAAAATGGGCGAACTTAATTCGTTGATCCGAATATTCGTACGGTGTTCGTGCACTCGTACCTCGCTATACACGCCTGCATAGCTTCATAAGTATGCGCATATTATTTTTTGTGAATACATTTATGAGCCGACATAAATATTTCATAAGGTTTCTTTTTCCCTTTTTTCATAGTCCACAATATTCTTAATGCGTAACATTTTTTATAAAGAAATTTAAATCATTATTCAAGGACATAGAAGTTGGTCCCTTTTAGACATTAGGCAGTGAGTTGTTACTACGTACGATAGTACCTAATCTAGTTCAATGTCATAAGGTTGAAATCTCTTAAAAAAATGAAAAACTAAATATCATATGACATGTCGTGTCATCGTATTTAAAATAAACAATTTATGTAATTTTCAACACTTGCAAAAACACAAAGAAACTTCATCAATAATTGCTTGTGTCTGAGGTATAATATATCAATGTGTCAAATGCAAAACACTACCATAGTGTGTGTTTTATTTATTAAATTAAAGTACTTTATAAACATTATTGTTAAAAAATATTAGCGTTTTGCAATTCTCTTACACATAAACTATAAGTGTGCCAAATTTCATACTCCTCCGTCCGCGCAATTTTTGTAAAATTATTCCTGAAGTTCTTGCTTTACGTATTAATATATAGATTAAAGAATGCACATAACTTTTTGTTTTATTTTGGGGTTCCATCAGAAATTTCGCGAAATGCGTTCCGCCACCAATAAAGTTTAAGAACCGCTGCTCTATAGTATCGCGGAACACCACCTGACAGGTATTAAAATCCGGTTTTCAATCCCCCGTGACAGCTTCAGGTATCTTTTACAAATTTCCTCTGCGTTAAAAAAGGACAAATGGTTTGCTCAGTACATGACTTCATCTTTATCTGGTGACTGGGAGTCTCAAACTAGCAGTACTTTCTTATGAAGCCTCAGATATTGCAGAATCAAAGTGTCCCGTGGGATCTACAAATAGAGCGTTTAACTTCACGTTTATATCGCCTGTTACGTGAATATCGCTCTTCAGAGAGTAAATGATAGCCTCATACACTTCTCAGACAAGTGAATGTCAAAGTAACAAATGATACCGTACCTATGATTCTCCTCCGCACTGTAATAGACACTGTTGTTTCTAAGTACGTATTATATAGTTATAAATATTTTAAAACGAATGCCACAACTACTACGTGACACAGAAACATTAGAACCTTTTAAATAAGCCATTTTTTAAAGTTAAGTTAAGTTCCAGTATTATTGTTCTAATTTTTATTTTCATAATAAGCAAACAAGGAACTTATTTTCATGATAAGTGAAAGATTAATTGAGTGCGAAGTAAAGCTCAAAAGATTTCAATCCTATTAATATTATAAATGCGAAAGTTTGTATGTTTGTTTGTTCGTTACATCTTCACGCAAAAATTACTGAATCGTTTTCATGAAATTTGCCACACACGTAGAGAGTAACTTGGATTAACACATAGAATAGTTTTTATCCCGAATAAATGCTCCTGTGGAATGCCATGAGAAGATTTTCCACGGGATCGAAATTTGCGCGGGTGAAACCGCGGGGCGTAGCTAGTTTAATATATGTATTACAATTTCATTAGGGCGAGCACACACGCTACTTTTAGCATTAGCTATCACCGATTTTGATCGCTAAATCGCTCGAAATCGAATTTAGCGACTGCGTTCAGTCGCAGTTTCGCAATCGCGCGTTTTAGCGACTGCTCCGATGCTCGATCAGCAACACTCGCAGTTGGATTTAGTCGCAAAGCTCCTAAAACGCCGATCGCCGATGCTAAAAGTAGCATATTATGTGCTAAGGCTCTTAATCAATAATTGTATTATTAGTAATGCTATTAGTATTGAATCAATAAAAAACTTTTCATAATAACAATGTAAAAGACAACCCCACGTGAGACTTAGCACGTGCCAAGCTTTTATTATAAACATACTATTTAAAAAAGTAATTTCCTGCTTCAGTATGTAAAGTGACTTCCTATCTAGGTCACCATTTTTTTGTTGTCGTTACGTTACCTAATAAGTTTAAAAGTATCGATTTCACCATAAATTGAAATATTTTGTTTCGCCTGTGAGGACTCTGGCATACTACGTCCTATCTTTTGGTCGAAAAGGGTTGTTTTTACGATTTTTTAACACGTGCAAAGCCTGCGAGACTACATCGTCCATAGTAAAATGTTAAGTATCATATTATCAAATAGAAACTGATTTCTTATGTAAGTTTACGCTACGTTTATAAAAGTTAATTATTTAAGAAACCTGACATTTCATAATCATTTAATAACTTATAATAATATAAGCATAGACTTAATAAAAGTATAAGTCTATGAATATAAGGACATAATATATTTTATAAGTATATTTAAGGCAAATATAATAATAATAATAAATGAAATTCAAATATTGTTTAGATTTTATGTGCATGTATGATTGTGAAAATTATTTGTAATATTTGTGTAATGTTACTTTGTTCTGAATAATTATATTCTATTCTAAATAAGTTCTGATATGGCGAAATATTTTAAAAATACCTTAATAACCCGCGATGCGCTAAAATTGTTTTGTAACAAAATATAAGCCGGCTTAATTAACAACAATTAAGTAGTCACCCTGGATTTAAGTGTATCCCAAAACTATGAAACACACACGCCTGAAATGCTCACTGATACTATTGATGTGCGTTGTTTATTTAATTTCTGTAAGAGGTAATGCCACACTACATGCTTGGCTCAACCAAGGAGGTACCTCTCGCTTACATGAGACCGGTGTAAAGTGACAGCTGTGCT
>LUGF01053314.1:53210-107652 GCA_001625245.1 Calycopis cecrops
AGATTTCGCAGGATCAAATCCCACCCACGTCACAGATTGTGAAACTATCTTTTTTATGTTGTAGGGGAGCAAATGAGCAGTCGGAGCCATTTTCATGACTACCGACGCTCATAGACATCCGCATAGTGCCTATACAGATGTGCTGCCCTCCTTTCACTTCCCACCTTCAAGGGCCACCGGCTACTCACACACCACACTATTCGCGACAACACAGCTGCCACGTTAGGCCGGTCTCGTGTAAGCGAGAGGTACCTCCTCGGTCGTGCCGGTTCGATTCGGCTGCATGCGAGCATGCATTGTGGCACTACCTCTTACAAAGGTAAACTTTTATAACAGGTAAACTATTATATTTACTATGTATGTATTATATTAGTTAAAACATAATAAAATTCTTTAATTTATAATTAAATTAGCTGCGCCCCGCGGTTTCACCCGCGTAACTTTCGATCCCGTGGGAATATCGGGATGAAAAATAGATGTAGGCCGATTCTCAGACCTACTCAATATGCTCACAAAATTTCATGAGAATCGGTCAAGCCGTGTCGGAGGACTATGGCAACGAAAACTGTGACACGAGAATTCTATATATTAGATGAAACATATTTCTATTACCTGTATCGCATTTCCTTAAGGTAAAAAATATTTTAAATATATAAAATAAATACTGAAGACTTCGTCTCGTGCTCCACATCCTCCAAACAATACCCGACCCGTAACGGGAAAATGAAAATGGGAAAGTAGTTTTATTTGTCGAGGGAAAAATAAAAACCTGGAGCGCTTTAAATAAATCAAAAGAGTCCTGCACTTAGTCGAAGGAACGGGTAAAAGCCTACAACTCAGGGCTTATTCTGTAATTTATTGAGAGTGGTTCCGCACCAGGCAGACTTCAGGACTTGTAATAACGTTCATTATATCTCAATGGGGTTTAAAGTATAATATTAAATATCTGACTTGGTTTTACACTTGGATTCCTTTGACTTTATTTTTTATTAGCTGTGCCCCGCGTTTTCACCCGCGTTAAATTCTAAGAAATCCATATAAACTTCAACACCCTATTTCACCCCTTTAGGGGTTGAATTTCTAAAAATCCTTTCTTAGCGGATGCCTACGTCGTAACATCTACCTGGATGCCAAATTTCAGCTTGATCCGTCCAGTGGTTTGGGCTGTGCGTTGATAGCTGGCTATGTCACGTTTGAGTTTTATATATATAGATTGAAAAGACATTCAAGAAAAGTCGGATCATTGATAACGCCAAATTTCCCGCGGTTTGCGGAACTTGCCAAATATAGAAGTTTTTAAAGAGCGCTTTAGAGGAAGAGAGAAAGGTCATAGAGAGCTTTTAAAAATAAAAAAACTGAATCGAAGCAAAAAATACAAAGCAGTCGATAGATAGGATAGAATGATAGATAGCCAATAGTGAAATATATTTATCCACTTTTATAAGTTTTATTTTTGGTATATTTTTAGAAAAGTTATACATGACAATCATAAATGCAAGTAAACCCGAAGGCCTGGACTATTATGTACATACAAATGATGACATGGATTCCTCATTAACCAATGATGTTGAGTGTTCCGGTAATCGCTTAACCTTGTAGTGTTGATAAGCATTTAGTTTGTTTGCATAGCTTTTTATCAGAAACCCACGCCAACGCGGGTATTGGGTTTTTTATGTGTGAAATAAAATTATAAATAAAGGGCCAATTAAAAAGCATTCGTTGACTTTTTTATGTATTCTAAGACGTATGATATTTTTTCTATCTAGCCGCCACGAAATTTTGCTGTCTGTAAAAGAAAGGTTAAAGAAGATAGAAGGTTTGCTCTTTTAAAATGGAAAAAATTTGAATTTTATCCTGTAGGTATATGTAACACATTCCTAGTAAAAGTTTTTTTTATAAAATACACACTGATAATAATTTTAATGTCGTTATTATCTGCTTTTATCAGGTCCACTGCTGGACGATCTCTCTACCTATCTAATAATTTATTGTATATGATTATTCAATTCATTTATGTGTTCATTAATTACGTGAATGTGAAGAAAAGAGGTTACAAATGAAAGAAAAAAGCTTCACAGATGACGTAATGAATGAAATAAAAAAATATTACATGAGTAAGGTCCAGAGGACACATTGGTCAATTAGGTTGCACGGGAGAATGGTTTTGTCTGTCCCATATTAGAAAAATATGACGCGTCCTACTCGTCGTATATAAAGATATGTTGGGCTTTTATGTAACTAATAAGAAATTGTGGCAAGTGTAGAAAGGTAAGTACGCAATCTAATATTAGTACGCTTTACCCATTTTTAACACGAAATGTACATTTTGATCATAACAGAAACTAATTTATTTCATATGTCCATGAGGGAAATATATTTGTATTACACTTGTATACTTTTATGAATTTTTGTTAGTCTAATCATAAATTATCAACTCAGAGACGAGACTGAAATATGAACTTTTAACTGCCATATTGGTGTTTGCTGTTTGTAAGTAAGCACAAGTACAAGGTTGATACAAGTGAGAGGCATTAAATTAAACCGCATGTTTAGTATATTAATTCCAGGCCGTACCACAAAAATCAGATCAACCGGAGCAATAGTTTAGCCACAGGAATTTTTTAATTTTTTTTTTTACTTCGTACTCGTTGTATCGCAGCTGATCGCCTACTACGGCCGGCCGGGGTCATTCACCCCGTGCTCGATTTAGCCGCCTGGCACAAAGAGTGTTATTAATTTTTCGCTATTTAACTTATTTGAAAAAAATATTTTCGTATGCTTGTCGTAAACTTTTTTTTAATAGTTTCAGATTAACAATCTGAAAGTTCAATCAATCTGAAAAATAAAGCATTAAATGCCTAAAATTAACACCAGGACATAATGAAGTCGGTTACAGAAACACGAAAAAGTGTTGATGAATTTCTAAGGCTGTTTGAGTCCCAAAGTACATATTTTCGAATACGAATATAATATGTTTTATAGGTATAGTCTGAAAGAAAATTAAAGACTCACCAATGTGCTGTTCCCGTACAGAGTGTCGTAGGACTCCGCTTTCGACGACACGTTCCTTAGCTTGCACGGCCTCTTTAGCAGTGGGGTCTTCTCCTGGCCGTGCTTCGGCGACGTGGAGGCCTGGCTGACGTGGTTCGCCTTCTCCTTCTCTTTCATCTTGCTGTTGTTGGTCAGGTTGTTCTTCGTAAAGTTCCCGAGCTGCTCGAACATGCTCGTCAGATGTTGTGACATCATTTTGTTGTTTGTATTATCACTTTATGTCGATATTAGCAAGTTTTCATTCATGATTCACACTTAACACTGTCGCATTGTTCATTTTACATTTGTGGCTATATTTTATAGGAATGGAAATTCATCAGTGCAGTTTAATAGATTTTTCACCATTATATCTATTTTTTACCATTATATCTATTTTTTACCATTATACCTATTTTTTACCATTATACCTATTTTTGTTTAAAAAAAGGTGTTCTCAGGAGTCTTCGGAACAAGCATGTTCGTTTCTTACAATAGAATTTTATATTATTTTAATTTAAATTTTTATATATTCCCATAAGTCCATATCGAAGTAAACTGACCACCAGCGAAGTCCCTCTGTTGTTTACACCAACGTTTATGAGATTTAAGAAAGACTAAGAGTGAGAAGAAATAAGTATCTCATTGTGGATTGAACTAGTAACCCTTATTAGAGTTAGAGAGTACACATACACATATTGTATATGCTAAGTATGTTTTAAAATATCTCTATCTATGTTTAACAAGCAATATATATTTGATGTACATGTTAATAAGAAATAAATAATAAATATTATGTAATTTATTGAATACCAAACATTATACACAATAATTATGTCTACTATATCTATTTATAATGTAAATCTAATATTCGTGAACAAGATTATTTTAAGATTACATTTACATTGTTCAAAACAAAGTTTATTTTCTACGATAAATTTTGATATTCAAATATGTTCATATCGACACTAAAGTGCTATCGGAATAAGCTTTATGTAGCCTTTTATCATCATGTTATTCTTGGTGAAAACCGAATGGTTGGTTCTGGAAATTGTATTTTCTGGGCCATACTGCATTGCAGCTGTATCGGGCTGGCACGTCGGGGTAGGTAACTGCCGTTTTCATGAGTTTGCCGTAAAATAAAAATGTGTACCTTTACCTAGGCCACATTTAATTAAGAAATGTTATAACTTGATAATAATAATACATGGATGCAAATAATTTTATTAAACGTATGGGGTAGCAACGCGCGCACGGAACAGGTTATTAGTTAAATAAGCTGTTCCGTGCGCGCGTTGCTACGCCACCAACAGATACGTCAGCATGTAGCACTACCATAGCAATATAAAAAAAATCATTGGAATGACAGTGGCGCCATCAATTGAAAATTGGTCGTACTAACTTAGAAGCCGTTGTAGGTGCATTCAGAATAACTTTACATTACATTAACTTTTAGATCATCACATTCACAAATGCATTATGCGTTACGATTCTAGAAAGGATTTACATACAAATATTCATTTTTAAATGTATATAGATAATACATTCGTGTCCGTGAAACAATGGAAACACACACACAAAATTTCAAACCAATCGGTCGAGGCGTTCAGTGGTTGACATGCCGACAGCAGAGCCACCTATTGAATGCAATTGTATTTTTAATCATCTAGAAAACTATCGAATTGCCCATATAAAGTTTTAACCCAATCGGTTCAGCCGTTTAGAAGTTTACCCGTTTTCCCATAGGAATGAAGAATTTTCCCGTGGTAAAAAATAGTCTATGTTAATCTGTGATAATGTAGCATTCAAATGGTGAGAAGAATTTTTTAAATCGGTCTAGTACTTTCGAAGCCTATTCGTTACATACAAATACACTCACAAACAAATCTTTCCTCTTTATAATATTAGTAAAGAAGAAGGAGGATAACGAACAAGGAGGATAAAGTAAAGAAGAAAGAAGATAATGTAAACCATTTATTTTTTACAAGTGAGTATCTTGGTTTTATCGTGAATATAAGAAATATTCAAAAGGGAGAAAAGCACCAAATGTTACTGAAAAAACTGATTTCGTAGTTTTATCTACGTCTGTTATTCTTTCACGCAAAGTCTAATAATAGCGTTAATTAGGATTTGGACGAAACTTTTTCATGCAGATATAGATAAAATAACATAAAATAACAAATGGTTTGGGGGGATGAGAATGGAATTTTTTTAAGAGTATAAAACTTAGTTTCTGACTAAAATCAAACATTACAGTTTTTCCATCTCAAATAAGATATCTACACCAAATGTAAAACTACTTACATTTAATCAACTCCTGATCTAAACTTAATCAATATTCAGATATGTAACTATCAAGATGTGTAAATAACTTTAAATAAGTTACCGCGAAACGTTCTGGAGTCAGAACAATGACGTCACCAGCGCAGATAGTGTCACATGGTTCCGCAAAGTTCCAACGGAACTTGTCTTAGTCGATGACACGGTTATTATACTTTATGTTAATTTTAGAATATCAATTGAATAAGTTATACTTCACAGATAACTTGGGATAATTTTCATTCGTTACTATCATAGTTGTGAATAAATTAATGAATAAAAGAAAAAAAAAAAGGTAATGCAATGAATGGATAAAGAATCATGTCATCGTTTAGCTGTTAACTTTTATTATTTTTCGTGCATGAACTTTTGCTGTCGGAGCAAAGACAAGCTAGACAAAACTATAGGTTCTTTTTGAAAGAGTCACATTCTTTTTTTTCATTCTAGTTACAGAGTCCGCCAGACATAAAAAGAATCAGCCTTTAAGAAGCCAGAAATACATGGCTTTGTATAGGTTACCACCCAGGGTTATACTTAGGTTACACTTAGTAAAAGTAATAGCCAGTAGGGTTTGATTGAATGTAGTTGTAGCCGGCATGATATCGAATAGACCTGGTAGGCACTAAGGTTTAGCTGGGTGTAGTTCTAACCGGAAAGATACCAGCTAGACCTACTTTTAACGGAAAACAGTCGGCTAATTCTAGATATAGCCTAGACAAAGTGGCTACACCTAGTTCTAACCGGCTAAAAGGAGACATAGCCACACATCGGGTTCTGGCTGTATCGTAATATATACGAAAAGCACATTTAGGAACTTGGAAATGTGTTAAAAAATAAAATCCCAAACTGGCCGTCTCTCACTTAAATTAATTTGAACTCGCCGGGTCTTAAACATAAATTAGGCGTATTAGGTCAAATCTCTATTTAATTATGCAAAGTAAACGCAAGTGAGAGTCCTTCCGGACCTTCTCGAGACGTTCTTTAATTATTTTAAAATAACTAGGATATTGCCATTTATTTATTAAAATGCTTGTACATTTTATTACCTGTAAATGACTGTGTCTGACTCGCACATAGGCACAGAACACATACTCAAGAGCACACAGGTTTGTCAGCTGGAAGAGCTTGGATAAGCGGAGCATGCTCTAGAGGTCGCTGGTTCGAATCTCACTTAGGTCATGGATGTATTATATGTATTTCTATAATAAAAATCTTAAATATATAATTTAACGTTTATTTATTACAAAACGTTGTACATTTTAATTTCTGAAGAAATGACCGAGTTCTGACTGTAACTGACTCACACAAGTTTCTGTATCAATAGAAACGGCATGACTTATATATGTAAATTGAAACTTTTAATTATCTACAAAAATGGTATCAATGATTTTTTTCCTAACAGTTACCATTCCTGAGATATCGCGATTCTAAGAGTCATATTATACATGATATGCACATATAAGCCACGTATAGGGTAAAACCCGGATAGTCGCCTCGAGTGGATAGTTGCCTCAGTTTCAAATACTCTATGTTACGCTAGTGGATAGTGTTAGTTTTTGATCACATTCAAAAGTGTCCCCCGCGCAGGCCTCAGTGCCGCATGAGCCGTTAAAGTGGACGCACGTGTATTGTCTGTGTGCACGAAAATCTTCCGCGCTGTCACGTTGACGAGCGTCAGAATTATATCAGTGAGTATTCTATGTTAAATAATTTTATCACTGATTACAATTACAGTACAATGTTTGTTTCTTTGCATGCACTTGGGTTTTAATTGCACTGTTTATTACGTTTTATTGCTAAATATTTCTTATTTATTTAGTAAATAAAAAAGGCAAGTATCCGTATCAAAAAGGATAGTTGCTCCTCTTTTTTTTGCGGATAGTTGCCCTGAGGCAACTATCCGTAAGCACAACCTTTAACGAGAAAAGGCAGATTTTTCTTTGCTGGTTTTGGTTTTACTTTACTAATTTTACTTTAGTAAGAGGTAGTGTCACACTGCATGCTTGCATGCAGCCGAATTGGGCCGGCACAACCGGGGAGGTACCTCTCGCTTACGTCAGTCCGGCGTAAAGTGTCAGCTGTGCTGTCGCGTTGCGTACGGTGTGTAAGCAGCCGGTAGCCCATTGGAGGTGGGAGAAGAAAGGAGGCCATCGCATCGGTATAGCCCCTATACAGGCGTCGGTAATTATGAAAATGGCTTCGACTGCTCGTTTGCTCCCTTACACAATAAAAAAAAGCTTAAATAAAATAAATATTTACTCAACAGTAAAATGCCTCGTAAGTATAAACGAAAACCAGGCGCGGTGCCGCGCCACATCGGCTGGACAGAAGATAGTTTACTACATGCGTTCGAAGAGTTGGACAAAAAACAAAAAGGTATCAACGAAATATCCCGGATTTATGGCATATCCTCTCGAACCTTAAGAAGACGATATGAAAAGAAAAACCAGCTGCTGGAAACCCAAGGTACCCATTTTATCTATTGTATTATCGATATTGAAGTTCTATGTTTAGCTTAAAAATAAGTAAGTGGTAGCACCACACTGCATGCTTGCATGCAGCCGAAATAGGCCGGCCCGACCGTATAGGTACCTCTCGCTTACACGAGACAGGCGAAAAGTGACAGCTGTGCTATCGCGTTTCCTGCGGTGTGTAAGTAGCCGGTGGACCATGGAGGGGTAAGGGTGAAAGAGGGCTACGAATTTCTTCATACAAATACCGACGCTCTACTGACATCTACTAAGAGGTCATCTTCTAGGTTAGCGGTCGGCAACCTTTTGGCAGCCAGCCACGGGCCATTAATTCACCCTACCTTACCTTTTGCTTTTTTTTTAAATTTGGCCTCTCCTCCCCAATAACTTATTTACAAGAACTTTGCGGGCCGCAAGTAGGACATCGGTGGGCCGCAGGTTGCCGACCGCTGGTCAAGGTGGATGTCGATGGTCGATGGTTTGTTAAAAGAAACCTGCTTATCTAACAGTGTTTTTAACATTTCTAGGAAAATACCCTGTCCTCGGCTTTAAAAATGAGAAGAGATTAGTATCCCAAATACTAAAGCTCGGAGACGCAGGATTTCCTCCTGAAAGGAGTTTAATTCGCCAATTAGCATATCAGTTTGCCGAAAAGTTAGGGTTGAAGCACAACTTTAACCACGAAACTCAAACAGCTGGACCACAATGGCTGAAAAGCTTCTTGGAAAGAAATCCCGAAGTAGTTGTGAGACAAGCTGAGGGCTTATCAATTCAAAGAGCGAAAGGTCTCAGTAGAGCCTAAGTTACAAAATTTTTTGAACTACTCATTACCGTTTTAACTGAAAATAATTTACTGGATAAGCCGGAAAGAATTTTTAATATGGATGAAACCGGTGTCCAACTCAATAATAAACCTGGCAAAGTATTAGCCAAGAAAGGTACTAGAGCTGTGAAATCACTAACTTCCGGTGAAAAAGGCGAAACTATTACTGTTGTAGCTTGTTGCAATGCTATCGGCAATTTTCTTCCACCTGTTCTGATTATTAAGGGGGTAAATAAAAAGCCAGAATTCGAAGAAGGACTTCCACCTGGTTCCCAAGTTTATATGCAAAAGAAATCAGCATACATTTCCTCAGACCTTTTTTACAAATGGCTGATTGAACATTTTATACCACGTAAGCCCCCTGGAAAGGTATTACTAATTTTAGATGGTCATTCATCACATTCCAGTTGTATCAATATGCTAGAAACTTCTCGAGACAATGATGTGATACTGTTCTGTTTACCCAGTCACACTACTTCTGCTTTGCAACCATTAGACGTATCTGTATTCGGACCATTTAAAAAGTATTACTATGCGGAGACAAACAATTTTATTCGCACCAATCCACAAAAAAAACTGAACCGGTACAATTCAGGTCAAATGATAGCAAGGGCGTGGATTCGAGCAACTACACCTGCCAATGCCATAAGTGGTTTTCGCGGTAGCGGAATTTATCCAGTCAATCCAAATGCTCTGTCTGACGCTGAATTTGCTATTTCAGATATTGCATTAAAGGAGCTTGCGCAGGAACATGGGTCTGAAACTCCAAATGAAGTACCCTGCGTTTCAGGAAAACATGCGTTACGTTTGCGCGTAGAGGAATCAGAAACTTCATTCAATCAAGCATCAGGCGTTTCTGGAGAAAATGCGTCACGTGAGCTTATACAGGAATCTGAATATAATGTATCTATATTAAATGAAGCAGAGCAGAATAGCGTGAACCAAAGTAACACACCACCTAGGCCGTCCTCGAGTCTTTTGGCTTTTTCTCATGATTGTTTAGCCCTTGGAGATAGCGAAATTGAAAATTATATTTTAGATAGTACTGAACTATCATTGCCTTCATTGATATCTGTAAATGAATCACAGAACAAAAATGTACAAGAAGAAACACCATCAAAATTTTTACATCAATCATCCCCTATACCAAAAATACCTCTGGGCATGTCTAAAAGAGCTAAACAATCAGCAGAAATTTTAAACTCTACTAATAACATTAATCAGAAGAAGAATAAAACTGAAAAAGCAAAAAAAACAAACATAATTAAACAAACGGAAGAAAAGAAAATAAAACTAGTTGGCACCAAGAAAGAAATTGCGAAGAGAAGAGGACGACCACAAAAAAATAAAAAATCACGACAATATAATATAGATATCAATAGCAGCCAATCAGAATCAGATAGTGATTATATTGAACTCAATAAAGGAAGAGCATTAAAGAAAAGAAAAATGTATATATCTAGTTCTAACAGTGAAAACGAAGAAAATATTGTACCATCAAAAACATCGAAAGGTAAAGCTACTAAAGGGCTACCAATCAAAGGGAAAAAAGAGAAAACTCAAAGCACTGAAAATATATTAAAAGAAAAAAATGTTAAATCAAAAATAGAAAATATCGATATAGAACTTTCAGTTGATAATTTTTGTGCAGAATGCTTTGAAAATTACAATTTTACAAAATCGAAATCAGATTGGATACAATGTAAGTTATGTAGAATGTGGCTGCATGAAAGTTGTACAAAATTCAAAGATCATTGCTTAAGATGTGGTAAATTGAAAATTCTGGCTTCTGATAAAAATCAATGATAATGTTAAAGTAGATTCCCATATTTATTTGTAAGTATATAGGAGAAATACAAATATTATATTAATAATTTACATGTCAACTAATTTTATAATTTGAAACTTTGAAACATAATACTATTATAAATGTTATAAATTAATTAGTACTTAACAAAAGATCTCAGTAAATAATAAAGACTGAATAGTTTACTTTATCGATACTAATTCCAAAGTTAATTGTCATAATTTTCTTTAAAATACGTAATAATATTTGGTTAATATTTTTTGGTTACCTATTTACAATTTAAGAATCTATTTTTGTTGTAATTTAAAAATGTAAACTTTTTAAATAAATAATAATATTTTGTTGATATTTTGGTTACCTATTTACTATTTTAGAATCTATTTTTGTTGTAATTGTATAAGATTATAATCTTTAAAATAAATAATAATATTGTTATAATATTTTGGTTACCTATTTACTATTTTAGAATCTATTTTTGTTGTAATTTTATATTAAACTCTTTAAAATGAATAATAATATTTCGTTAAATATTTTGGGTACTTATTTACTATTTTGGAATACTTATATTTTTGTTGTAATTACAAATTTATAGTTTAAGTTTAATTATTACTTAATAAAAGATTGTATTAAATAATTAAAACAGATTATTCAAATTAAACAAGTCATTTTTTATTTGAAAAACATATGGCCAAGCAACTATCCTCATATGAGGCAAGTATCCCCCGAAGTAATTTTAAATTTAGGCTACTATCCGCCATAGAAGGCAACTATCCCATTCTTTAGAGGTCTAGTAAAACATGATTTACTCAAAATTCATAATAATTATTTGTAAAAAAATAGTCTACTATGAAAGATTAATAAACTATCTATACGTATATACTTAGAATAAAAAAATAACTATTACCCATTTTCAATAAAAGGGGCTTTTCTAAAAGTGGGGTAACTATCCGGCTTTTACCCTAATGTATATACATATTAGGCACTTAATACAAGTATAAATACTTATTTGTGTCTCTTTTATAGATATTATACTATCCTAAAAACATTTATTCAAATGGTAGCCAGTCCCTAACTGAATTTCCTTGCTTGCTTGAAAAACATCGAGCTATTCTATTGTCCGTAGTGTTACAAGGACCGACATCCGCTATGTGGAACATATGACTATTATATGACTATTACATGACTCTTAGAATCGCGATATCTCAGGAATGGTAACTGTTAGGAAAAAAGTCATTGATATCATTTTTGTAGATAATTTTAGGATCTACAACTTTGGTTTGAAGTATTTTTTGATAAAACTTACCGTTTTCAAGCAAAATCCAAAAAACCTCAAATTTTGACCTTTGACCTCGAATAACTTTTTAAGCACACATAGGATCGATGGGGACTTTTAAAACTTGATTTGTAATGGCAAACTATAGGTCTCCACCAAAATTTGGCTTTCCGGGAATTTTTGTTATTTCAAATGTCTATATTGACCGGACTAATATCTTTTCGTTTTTTGACAAGTTTTATGATACTAGGTCAACGGGAAGGACGATTTAGGTTTCCTTCTTAAACGCAGACGGACAGACGGAAAATATTTTCACTTGAGGTAAGGAACTCTAAAATCTCGTGTTAAAATAATAATAATAATAATTAGGTTAACAGGTTAAAAGGTAACAAATCCCGTTCCCCCTCAACTTCGCTTAATCACATTTTAGAACCTGATTTGTAACTTGGCTTAGGCCCGTGCATATCAGTACACCGGCGAAAGTCGAGAAATAAGCATAAGCATAATAATAATATTATCTGTGGACTTAGCACACCACGTTAGCCTAGCTCCGTGCTAAGTATCGTAAGGACTTGTGTTACGGGTACAAGACAACGAAAATATATTTAAAATGTTTTTTTAAATTTAAGAAATTTTATATATTTAAGATATTTTTAGACATCGATGACCAAAGCGGGATTCGAACCCGCGACTCCTGGCGCAACATGCTCTGCTTATCCGAGCTCTGTACCACTGCGCCAGCCCGGCCGTCAAAATAAAAAATATTTTTTAAGTTTTACAGTATGCGCAAGAACGAAGCTATTCTTAAACCATTCCGGGGGGAATTTGATTAACAACAGCATCGCAAGTGGTTTAGCAATCACTTTAGCGGAGTTAGTTTCCGATACATTAGCATGTCTAGTTCTACACTAAGTTGTACGTGAATACAGATAACAATCGAAGTTTCTAGTTTATAAATAAAATGAAACTTGAATGAAATACGCAATTAAGTTGATGTTAACTTGGAAAATGGTAACATGGTTGGTTGGACACATTGTAAATCACACATCAAAGAAGGGAATTTTTTGGGTTTTAACACGATAAAATATGTATTAAAAGAACTAGCGAGCATGCACAGCCGGGGGTTACACCAGCCATGGTCCAAAACCTCAAGCAAAGGTATATGTTTCACTAGTACCTTTAATAAATATTCTATCGTACAAAAACCAGTAAAGTGACTACAAATGTGTAACAAAAGCGAAAGTCTCAAACAAGGTAATTTTATAAATAAAATGGCTCATTGAGATGGGAGGAGAATGGAGGCCAACGCATCTGTATAGCCTCTATGCGGATGTCTGTGGGCGTCGGTAGTCATGAAAATTACCCCGACTTCGTTTGCCCCCCTATACCATAAAATAATATACTATCTATAAAATATGTTGTTGTCGTTAGATTCGATTATGCGACTGACACTGGGTAGGTTAAAATGTATTTATCTTTTGTAATATTTACTAATATGCTCTGCGGTTTCAAGCTAATGGTCGCCGCACACTTATCCACTCCGAAAGGGATCGTAAACGCCTCGCCTAGAAAAGCGAAGACGATTACGTTACGTTTCCCATGAATGTGAGTTGCAGTATGAAATTTCATACAAAGAATACTGACGCGTGAATGTGAGTTGCAGTATGAAATTTCATACAAAGAATACTGACCGGCTCGAGGTGATACGGTTACGATCCTTTTTCGAGTTGATAAGTGTGCGGCGACCATAAGTAATATTTTTTTAATTTTTAAGTTTTTAATCCGTATTTAAGCCTAATTTTCTAAAAATTCGTTTAATAGTTTTGCGTATAAAAATTACAAGCCTACAAAAAAACATTCGCAATTTATCAAATTTATACATTTGTATAACATGATCGAACGATGATTTTATACAAATCCTGCGAATCGGACCTACATTAATTTGTAACTATGAATTTTCAACAAAAAATCCATTTAAGTTTAATCAAAAATCATGAAATATTTTCACATAATTATAAGCTATGAGAAATAACTTACTAGTTGCCAGCTACCACTGGTAACTGGCAACTCGTAATAGAAACTTGTACAAAAGTATTTAAATATGTAGTAGAGATGATCAATATTACCAGAACCCTTCAGCCTATCATTAATAACCCACAAAATTCCGCACAAGCCCATCCTAGATAAACTATGTACCCGACTATCGACGTCCAATCAATTAAATGCTTTACCAACGAGTAGGCTGTTATTAATGCTATTTGAAGAGATCTATTTATAAGGGGATTACACCGCTATTGGCCATTTGTTCATTATGAAATATATTGTTAATTGACTTAAAAGATTATGTTCCAGTTCGATAGAATGTGGATTATGTTCTAGACCGATGGCTTAAGGATCACAATTATAACATGAAGCACATTGTAAAATGTTGCGAGTTTATTTGGATTTAAACTACATAGTGTAGAATGAGATGTGTTGTACTTAGTGGTTGTACTGGGGAACACGCATTTAACAGCTGCCTTTTTATTTATTTATTATTATAACCACATCATAATGTATTATTACACAAACAATTTTTGGTACATTATAAAGGTAATTTATCTGATAGATACTTACGACAATAACGGTCTTCGGTTTTATTTAGTAACCGCTTACCTTTTATATAATATATTATACCTATAAGGCAATTCGTCGTCTTCTAAATACTCCTTCTTTTACCTGTATTTATGATTTAGTTAATGCCGTTATATGTACAAATATAAAATGGTAACCTCCCAAATTTAAAAAAAAAACAAAATATCTTTCTCACAAAGAGAAAATAAAATATTATGCTACAAAACATTGCGAGAAATACGTCAATGATATTGAAACAATAGATTCTACAAGTGTCATTCCAAGCTTGTACAAGTTACAAGATAATACGAGAGGAGTCGAGTTGCCGAAACTTGTAGAAGTTTGTGTATCTAGTATTATGCGCTCTCGTGGCCGTGTTCAAACATTGTTTCTCACTCTGATCTATTTTGAGCTATAAGAAACTAAATCAATTAATTTTATGCAAAAACTATATGTGCCCCGTACTCGCGTCACTGAAGCGCCATCTACAGGGCTGATTTCTGAATCTAAACCATTCTCAAAAACCCTTCACCACACACAAAAGATTTCCTCAAAATCGGTCCAGTCGCTTAGGAGTTCAGTGACACACACTCACACAAGAAATATATTTTATATAAAGACTGATTTATATCTAGGGTAGGGCGCCTCAAAAGTTATTTGTATTTTATTATCTGTATGTATGTCCAGACCTTTAACTGAAAAATGCTTGGCAGGTAAGCTGAATTTCATGTTGAGCATTTTAATCTCTTAAAACACATAAAAGAACGAACATACTTCAAATCAACGCTATAAGAAAATTGCAAAACTCAAAAGTTAATAAGATTAAAAACTAAAATAAAAATACTATTTAACCTGAAAAAAATATTGGTTCCCTTCGAAAAGACTATGGTAAAACTCGGAGATTATTAGTAAAGCTTATAAATTTATAAAGTTTTATTTATTTTTTTGTTTAAAGAATTCGTCGAAAATTTATTCGTTGTTTAAAGATTTTGTTAAGAAGAAAGTCTTTAAAAAGGATTAGAAACTTATATTAATTGTAGTTCTTTACATAATAAGGGTTTACGCCTACAGAGCAGTTTGTTAACTTTTATAACTATGCCTATCCTCCGCCTGGTGGAGAATACTGGAGCCCGCTTCTACTTTGTTGGTTTTTGTACTTGTTGCGTCTTCGTTGGCGTGGAATTTTAAAGTGGCTTTCAGGTTCTAATGCGGATCAATATGAAGCTGTCGCCAGAGTAACAAAAAGTGTCTAAAAAGACAGAAGTACCAAAGATCCTTATGCTGGAATAATGCAGAATTATTTTCGAGCACCGGAAGATGTAGTGTTTGACAGCCTCCAACACGGTGGACCGCCGCCTTTTTTTTATGGTGTAGGGGGCAAACGAGAAGTCAGAGCCATTTTCATTACTACCTACGCTGTACGAGGCTATACAGATGCGCTACCCTCCTTTCTCCTCCCTCCTCCATGGACTTGATTAATGGGGCGGGGAATCGCTGGATGCAAGTAGCTAGTGACCATCACCTATGGTCAGTGGACGTCCAGCAGCTGATGCTGATATTGGGACATAAAGACTTTGTCCCCACCCAAAACATATTTAAGAGGCGCGTTATCAGCTTAACTAAATCACGCAGGAACTAATATTTTACCACAAAATGGCCGGTGCTATAATATTTCGTCCGGCTTCGGTCCTCTACTAACTCACCGCGACGCATTTTTCACAACAAACCGAGACACTTGTGTAATATATATAATCCTCGTGAGCCTGCGAAGGTCTTACTTTTTGGATGCGTGCGCGATATTTCATTTCCCAACTCCAGATATGGGATCGGGCATCCAATTGGAATTTCTGGTGACTAATCAAAATGGTAGTAACATTGTATAAAAATGCGTATATGACGTTAGATATTTAACATGCAATACAATGTTGATGTATGAATACAATCAAAATAATAGATAATGATAAGATATTTTGATAAATATTTTATAAGTGACCGTTAATCCCATTTAAAATATTCGTGCTTGTTAACAAACCATTGTACGGTCCTTGTACATTATTACATAACACATCAACCAATTGATAAATCCTCAAATATGTCAAACACTATATTTACATTTTTACGTATAGTAAGTAATAACCAAATCAGTTCATAATCAACCATCAGCATTAACATCGCGCAACTCATTCAAGTAATAATTAATAAGTGATGTCTATTATCTTAATAAACTTTATCATATTAAATCTATACTTATAATATAGAGCTGAAGAGTTTGTTTGTTTGAACGCGATAGTCTCTGGAACTACTGGTCCGATTTGAAAAATTCTTGAATTTTGAGGAAGGCTATAGACCTTAACCAACTGCGGTAAAAAAAGGGATTCACGTAAGCGAAGTAGCGGTCGTCCGCTAGAATATCTATATTAATCCTCCCAACAAGCAATTCTCGAGGTGTTCAGTCCCGGACTGTACAACCATATGTTTTTAAATAACAATTATTTGTATGTGATTATCAGTCCGTTTTGTGTAAAAGAATAACACAGAGTCATAGAACATTAATATACTTTCACATAAAAAGGTCTGGATCATAACATAATATCTACTAAATGAATATAAATACAAACTTTCCTATTTATAATATTAGTAGAATAAAACATGTAACCTCCTAGTAAGCCTACTACGATAGATCTTTCAACACATGGCAGCGTTCTTCCATTCCGGCTCCAGATATGAATATATTCAGGCATACAATTCGACTTTTTATTTCTGTTGACTAATCAAAATAGTAGTAATAATACTGTTATAATAAAGAGATGGGTTATAACCATAGATATCATTCTTTCTTTATATCTCTATGGTTATAACAGGTCAAACACGATACCTGTTACTGTTCCGTAGAAATAACAGTTCTTAATATCTGTTATCAAATAACAGGTAGATTCTAGGCACGATATGCCAGTAGATGAGGTTGTTACTAGTTACTTGTTCTTGTATGCTCTGTGGTTAACATGTTATGAATTAATTGACTATCTGACATCTGTTACGGAAATTAATAAATAATTGAATAAGGCATCTAAATTCTAAATCGTGATTGTTAAACCTATATTATGTACACAAAAAGAATGAACACTAAGGCAATTTAAACGGAAAAATATTATAATTCAATTAACAATTATTTTTCGCTTTCGCAAGAAATAAAATTGAAATTTGAAAATTTCAAATAATGAATCCATGAAACTAACGAACTGTACCAGTCAAAGTTTTCAATTGAAACTTTATTACCCTTCATTTATAGTCGATAATGTATTTAAATACATGAATGACTTTAGTGACCAATCGCATCAATGCTAGACTTGCATTGATGCCATTGGTCGTTACTTAGTAAGTTGCTGATCGGATACTCTCATATTTTTATTGTTTACTTTTTTTTCAAATACAAAACCATAAAATAATTTAAAAAAACATATATTTCATTTAGTGATAGTTATATTACCTACACATTAACTATTTATAGTTTATTAAAATTATCGGCCGTTAATAGATTCAATATGAATTTCGCGACAGTAAATATTAAACACAATAATTATTTTCATTAACAGTTTTTATCTTTTACAAAACTCAGAGCTTCGAATTAGATAACCCGACCAATAACAGATGTCGCTTATTAAGGATGAAGTCTTCTAGTTAAACTGCATATTGTATTTGTCGGATAGTAATAACAGGTATTACTATCCGACAAATACAATATGCAGTTTAACTAGAAGAAAACATCTATAATAAGTGATACCTGTTATTGGTCGGATAGTAATAACAGGCCTGTTATTACTATCCGACAAATACAATATGCAGTTTAACTAGAAGACTTCATCCATAATAAGTGACATCTGTTATTGGTCGGATTACTGCCTACTGGTTCGAATAACAGAGTGAGTTCAGAGTTGTTACTTGTGTAGTATTTGAGCCCTGTGATTTGATCACAGGTATAGATTGAATATTAGAGCGATATTTTTAAGAACAGATATTTGTTAATCGTGGGAACAGCTGTTCTCGGTGTTCTACCTGTTCTTAGTATCTGTTAAGATAAATACGCCTCACCTCTATTATATTATCTGTCATATTTGCGTGCAAGAATAACATAAAAGAAACAAATACAAACTTTCCTGTTAACCCTCGAAAGCCTCAAAACCCTACGAAGCGTTTGCTTTTAACACATGAGGCACATTTCATTTCTTCCCGACTCCACAAATGAAAAATAATCAGGCATCTAATTCGAGTTTAATTTCGAATGATGACTAAATAAAATAGTATTAATATAATTGAAAAAAATGTACATTGTTCTTTATCACTATATTGATAGTGTAAGTTCCGTCAAAGAATAAAAGGAAATTAATTGATTATTTTATAATGTGACTTCAGCACAAGTACAGATAAAATAAAAGTGGTTCTTTTGAGCGAGGTCTTTTTTCTACAGTGGGACAAACGAACCATCGAAGTCTTTCAACGAGTATCGATGCCCATGAACATCCATACAACCAAAGCTATGCAGATGCGTTGCCCTCCTTCACCTCCTTCCTTCTCAATGGGCCACCGGAAAGACACAGCGAACTAAACGCGCATAGCTGTCACTTTACGCCGGTCTCATGTAAGGTAATCGAAAGTGTGGTTATTCCTAGGCCGAGTGGCCTCAATTTGGCAATGACGTAGATACTGATGATAACATTCACCGTAAGCAATCCGCCCCGTCTTCGCCCGTGAATAACCCTAGCTGATTTTTTTAAGGTCAAACGAGCAGTCGGAGCCAATTTCATGACAACCGCTAACGGCTATCGATGCGCTGCCATCCTTTTTCCTCCCACGTTGGTGGGTCACCGTTTGCTAGTTTTAGAAACATAAACCATGCTATGTCCGCCAATCCATCGAAATCACCATACAAACAGAATGATAAATATTTTGTAGTTACTCTACGTAAAGTAACTACAAAACGTGTAACAATCGCGAAAGTCTGAAACAGACAGAATGACAATTAAAAAAGTGTGCTTTAGAGCGCACAGCTGAATTAAAACTTAATTATTGATTTAGTACACAATTTCACTACCGTAGTTACAATGACATAACATGTCATATGATGTTTATTTTTAAATACAAAAAAGTTTCACTTAAATCGAATTTTAATTTTGAATTTGAAGGACAACTACCATAGGCTTCACCCGATCACACATTTTTGTAACGCTTTCGCCAGCTTACTCCCCAAGTCACGCGAGGGTATAGAAGTTTTACTTTAAAAATATGTACTTATTAATATTTTTAAACAAACACAATGCACTAGAAACGTCTAGTTACTATTAAATCACAGACTGACAACCATATTTATACGTATATAATATTTATATTATGTGCTTCCTACTTTATGAAATGAAAAATTAATATGACGGACAACCCACGCAAAGAAAAATATTAATTCGAACTCAAGTTGATGTATTTTCCAAAATATCCACACGCTTATCAGCATAAATCAATAATGCTTTGAATATTAGATAGCACGTCAAGTAATTGGTTTAGTAAATTAAACGTCAGAATACAATCATATTGTGGAAAGTCGATTGAACGGGCGTTTTCGTTTTTTCGCGTCGAAATGAGTTCCCTTTTCATTCAAAGAGGAGGTTCTTCATTGAGGTGGATTTGGTTTTTTCTTGTACGCATTATCTTTGCCATTTTAATATCATTTTTGGTTTTGAACTTCATAGCCTATTCAAAAAGCTCTATCAACTTATGCACAGTTGTTTCCGTCCTTCCCTTGTCCCTTCAAATGGGACACTCGTTTGGATTTCATGGGACATAATTCCCGCGTCATTATGTCAAAGCCAACGCGCCCGTTTCCCATTTAGCGACATATGGACTGCCACTTAGACGCTTTTTAAACGCTGAATACAGCGACTAGACGCGGGGAGCGCGCACTTCACGCCAGACGCGGCGACTTAGACGCTAATGTATCTCAATGAATATCAATTAACGTCTAAAGTCGCGAGATCACGATACTGTCGCACCACTGTCTCACTACTTTACTGCGCAGCGACCGGTCGCAAAAAGTTGCTAAATCCTGCGACTGCATGGATGCAGTCGTAGTCGCCGCTCAGCGCGTCTAAAAGTCGCGCGTGTGCTGTGGCTCTTACTCGTAAGCAATAAAATAAATGTTAGTAGGTACATAATTTTATTTATCTATACTATATAATAAATCTGTAGAAGGGTCAATTCTGTACATTGAAAATATTGAAAAAATAAATAGCAGGGATACTGGATCGATACCAAACCCAAATAAGCGATTAAAAAAATTTTTGTCTGTCTGTATGTTCAGGCATCACGTAAAAACTAACGGTTCAATTTCAATGAAACTTGGTATAATTATACCTTATTATTCTGTTCATAAAATGGAATACTTTTTATCCTGGAAAAATACGTAGAAAAAAAATAAATCCATCCACGCGAAGATCGACATCCGCGCGGACGGAGTCGCGGGCGGAAGCTAGTTAAAAATATAAGTATTATACAAAAACGAATAAAAAGAAACAAGTTAAATATTAATTTGATGTAAATAGAACTAGCGATGGACTAAATTGGACTAGGGTAATGACTAATTAATTTAGGCAGACTAAAAAGCTGGCCTGGCGCCTGGGGGCATGCCTAAATGCAATTTCCAGAGAAAAATAACAAGAATATAATAAAGGTTGTCTCCCGTTATCTCCAATCACATTTCTGTCTGGTGTGAACTTTGTTTTGCATATATATTAAGTGTACACACAAAAAATACGTTTACTTCATACTCCTTGAGGTATACAATATTTACACAATCATGGCGGCGTCTCTATGGATTTGCACGGTTTAATTTTCGATTCCATGAAAATCGTTATTTTTTTATGCTACAGGGGGGCAAACGAGCAGTCGGAGCCATTGTCACGTCTACCGACTCCCATCGACATCCGCAAAGTGGCTATACAGATGCGCTGACCTTTCTCCTCCCACCTCCATGGGCCACTGTAGATCATAGATAGACATATTTATACCTATTTTGATTTGTATGGTCTATAGTTTAAGTTTACCAACTAATTCGCCTGACATTCAGTAGGTAAAGCTCTGACTGAACGTGGTATCTTAAATCTTTTTAGTACAGGCTATCTCATGTCTCGTATATAACACTACTATCTTCCGCCCGCAGCTTCGCCCGCGAGGATTTCGGACTTCAAAAATAAAGTTATTACACATATAAACCTTCCTCTTGAATCACTCTATCTATTAAAAAACCATCAAAATCTGTTGCGTAATTTTAAAGATCTACGCATGCAGACACACAGACGGCAGAAAGCGACTTTGTTTTGTACTATATAGTGATATAACATACAGACAACAGACATACAACACATACAGACACACAGACTGAGGAAAGCCAGTTTGTTTTGTACTATGTAGTGATATAATCACAGCGATATGAAATTTATGTTGTGTTCATATGATGTTATAGCGTAACATAATGTTAAGGCACAGGGGGACAAATAAGCAGTTGAAGCCCTTTAATGACTTCCGACACCCATTAACATCCGCATTTACAGATGCGTTGCCTTCCGTTACCCGAACCTCCCCAACCACCTACCAGCTACTTAAAAACGCACGTAGTAGCATACTCATCATGTGAGCACAAGATAAGAATAATAAATATAATTTATTTTAAGTAGTATATCGGGGTCAAATTTGGACGCTGTGTAAATAGCCGGTGGCCCATGGAGGTGGGAGGAGAAAGGAGGGCAGCGCGTCTCTGTGGCCTCTGTGTGGGCGTTGGTAGTCATGAAAATGGCTCCGACTGCTCGTCCCCCCATCCCCATCCCTATACCATATAAAAATTAAAATACCTCCGCGGCCGTAGTACACAATTCAGCTGCAATACGCTCTAAGTATAATTTATCACAGAGAACGCCTTTAATAAAATTGAAATATTCATGGACATCTCATCCATGTCTTAACACACGTGCGAACATAATACACCCTGTGAATGCCGTGACGAACAATGCGAATATTGATGCAACGTTAAAAGAACCGGAGTGAACCGGCGTGAACGTACAATAATGAAATTTCATTCAATGAAATAGCAACTTGTATTAACAACATTTTAATATTAACCAGAATATGATGTTATCCTCCTAGTCGAATAATAGCAATGGAGGATTATACAGAAGAGCCAACAATGCCACGTGTGTAATCTCAACTAATATTATATCATTTCGTTTTTATAACATGTGCAGTGTGATTCCGCAAATAATATATTATTATTGATGACAAATGATATAGCAACTGATATTAACATTTTTTTTTTTAATATTTAACCAAAATACGATATAATCCTCCCTTTTTTTGTTATCGCAGGATTAATGCCTTAACGCACGCTACCCAGGAGACCGGGTGGCTCCTAGGTACAGTGTCGGGCTCGGCTTATGATAGCCCCTACCGACTAAGCCTCCTGCAGTCTTCAGCCGCTTTAAGTGGAAGGTGCCGGATCTGCAGGCTACAGGATCCCCTCCAGTGACAGGCCTCGGCGAAAAGGCCAGACTTCTTCTCCAAAGGGGACTGCCCGGCCACCATTGAACAGTCCGACGACGTCATGTCTAGCTGGACCGGGTTCCCATCCCGGCCCGACATCAGCACGGAGGTGTTACTGGTCCATACGGATGTCCATGGGTGTCGTAAGTTATGAAAATGGCCGTTTTCTCGTTTGCCCCGTCGTACTATAAAAAATCCGTGCATACATTTTATGAACGTAGCGAAAGCTAAACTGACAATTTGGTTAAAATGTAAAGCTAACACGAGATCATTTTCAATTAAATCCATAACTTCATTTACGCGTCGATCCGAATGGATCCGTTACGATTATTACATCTCCTAATCTCCTCGCTCTACATGTGTAAATGTGTAATTACTTTTGTAATTGTAAATTATTACTGTACGTGTATTGTTACTTCCAGTTTAATGCTTTCGCGACTAATTGTTCTCTGGTTTTTGAAGTAAAACTTCTATACGCGCGCTTGACTTTTTACTGACGGGATGAAACTGACGAGAGCGTTACAAAAGTCACACATCGGGCGAGGCCGATGGAAGTTCTCATTCAAAATCAAAATTCAAGTTCGAATTAAGTGAAACTTTTTTGTATTTAAAAAAAATATCATGTGACATATTGTTGTCATTGTAACTACGGCAATGAAAATCAATAATTAAGTTTTACTTTAGTTGTGTGATCTAAACACGTATTGCGTATATTTAAAGTTGTCAAGGGAGTATTGCTCTTAAGCTACGGGAACGATTTAAACCTTCTTTTTACTAATAGGAAGCTATCAGGAAGGAATATAGGCTACATAATATTATGACTACTATATATTTTTGCCGTTCAATGTGCGGGCAAGTCGGCTATACGCGTGTAAGCTTTTTATATCTCTCCAGAAACTAATAAACCTATGAGCATCGGACCGTGGCCATTCACAACCGAGCACAGATCGCTCCATATTATTAGCGAAACAAGATTGAAGACCTCACTGAAAACAATTTTAAAAGAAAATGTTGCATTCGTATTACCACAATACAATGAAACTTTCATAATCAAAAAATCAAAATCAAAAAGTTTTTATTCAAAACAGCAATTACTTTTTGAACGTCAACAATAAAATCTACCACCGGTTCAACCCTAGCCCTGTCCTGAGAAGAACCGGCGAAACAAACTCAGCGGGCCTCATGTTGTGATATGTGAAAGTAAAAAATATAAGAATACAAATACATTTGCATATTATTAATGATATAATACAATACAATTTAAAAATTTACAAAAAATATGGTACAGAAACAGCCTGGGAGGAGGGTATTGATCCCAAGATGTAGTATCTGCCATAAAATCTGTTACATTATAGTAAGCCTTACCAGTTACCACACAAACGCTCTTTAACAACTTTTTTAAATTTATTAATCGAAAGTTTTTGGACGCTTTCTGGGATCCTATTGTAGAGGATTATGCATTGCCCCCGAAAGGAATTCTTTACTTTACTAAGTCTATGAAATTGTATGTCTAATTTATGCCTGTTTAAGTTTGTCAAAATTAGTTCCACGAATATGCTCCTTTAATTTTGGAAATAAGTGAAAATCACTCGGGGCTAAGTCGGGAGAATATGGTGGGTGATCAAGGACTTCGAAGCCAGCACTGCGGATTGCAGTGAGCGCAACTTCCGAACGATGAGGTGGAGCGTTATCCTGGAGAAACAACACGCCCAATGACAATTTCTAGTTCTAGTATGCCGTATGACATAATACTGTGAAAGTAACTAAAATAAACTAATTTAGCCGTATATTCATCCGAGATTTGCCTAATTTTTCTAACTGCGAATGCCGCCGAACTAAGCCTATTCGCAAGTTTGGTGATATGGGGACCCCACTGTAGTTTAGAATCTAGTGCTATTCCTAGGAAAATTGTAGAGTCCACTAGATCCAGAGTTTCGAAATTTAATAATACATTGGTAGGAACCTGCCTAACATTAGGTAGAGTAAATTTAATACATTTTGTTTTACTATTTAGTAATAAATTATTAACACTAAACCAATGTATCATCATTGAGAGAGACCTATTTACCTCATCGCAATTAATCTGTTGTCGCTTAGGTTTAATAATAAACGACGTATCGTCAGCAAATAGGACTATCTCATGGTTGTCATTAACGAGATATGGTAGATCATTTATATAAATTAGAAGGAAATAGAAAAAAGGCCCCAAAATAGACCCTTGTGGGACCCTCATTTCGATTTTAGTCCCGTTAGATCTTTTTTTATTTACCTCAACCCGTTGAGTTCTATTGTTTAAATACGAAGTCAATAGGTTGAGAGACGAGCCTCCTATACCATAATGGTGTAATTTCCTGACCAATGTTTCATGCTCTACATAGTCAAAGGCTTTGGAAAGGTCACAAAATACACCTAGCGCATCTCGTGACTCCTCCCATGCCTCAAAAATAGAACTTAGTAAACTTACACCAGCATCTATTTGCATCATATTTAACCAAAATACACATGACAAATATACAGACTATAAGGCCAGCTGCGGCGAACGATTCTAAATGTTTCCTATATCATCTACGACGCTAACAAGCTATACAGGCATAAAGAATGCAGGTGATACTTTATACTTCCGACAAAAAATAAGGTGTGTGCTTTAGAGCACACGATTTAAGTAAAACGTCATACACGAAACATAACTGGCTATGAGAGAAAGTGAAAAGGAATTGTGCGCGGGCACTGCTCTTTCTTGCTCCTACAGTAATTTCAGAAACGTAATTCTCTCTCTCTTTCTGTCTTCACTAACTTACATCTCCCTCTCAAATTCCGTTCGCCTCGCCCGATCACACTTTTCGTAACGCGTCACGCGTTCATCAGCTTACTCCCCAAGTCAACGCGTAAAGAAACTTCAAAAATAGTCGCGTTAGAAAAAAACAATACAAATTAAATACGTGTATTGTCGGCACTAATTCTCATAAAACTTAATATATTGTTGTCGGTTCTTATGCGAATGTATCTGTAGAGAGCCCGACGCTCAACTAACTCCACGACGCATTCCGTAAGTAGTTTATTAAGTTTCGCACATCCCAAGTATTATTTTCTGTTTTTTCATAGAGTCCGTCTTTTTTCATTAGTAGCCACGGAATAGGAAAAACTTGCTTCAACTGTTCTATGCTTGTCGCCGTATGTCTTTGAACTAATTAATATATATTTTTATATAAGTGTATAAGTACTCCAGTTGTTTTTATTTCATTTTAATTATTATCCTATTAAAAAAGTTTGTATGTTTGTTTGTTTGTTTGTTACTCCTTCGCGCAAAAGCTGCTGAACCGATTTTCATGAAATTTGGCACACAAATAGAGGGTAACTTAGATTAACACAGGATAGTTTTCATTCCGAAAAATGTCCCTATGAATATAATGAAATTCATGCGGGTGAAACCGCCGGGCGCAGATAGTTCTTTATAAACATAAAAAATATTAAAACTAAATTAAAATACATTGTACATTGGTGTGCTAATCTCTACAAGAGATCACTGCCAGCAAATCTTTGAGAATTTAAAATGTTTTTTATAACACGCGTAAATTCATAGGAACTTTTTATGAAAAGAGGTAATCGCTAGTGATGTTGATGTTGTAAGTGCGGACACATTGACCGCATCCACCGGACGGGACTGTCGTTATGGAGTATTATCCGGACCTCTCGGGATCACGATAGCGCTCAAGGTGTGCCGGGGTAACATAAGCATGGAGCTTGTGTTAAGGTAAGAATAAGTTTAATCGCTTCACTGATCCTGTTCAGCTATATCTTACAAGCCAAATAGAATGTTAGCGTAAAGTGACAGCTGTGCTGTCGCGTTTCGTGCGGTATGTAGAAAATGGCTCTGAGTGCTCGTTTACTAGAGATGGGTAGCTCGCGAGCTAAAGACAAGAAAGATATATAGATCTTTGCAAAAGATATAATCACTCTCTAGATCAGTTGCGTTTCAATTACATCTTACTTCTTTATCCTTAAGACTCAATTTTCGTAGTGAGTTATGAATGAGAGAGTGATATATATCCCAAGAGCAAAAAGATACATGTCACTCTTTTCTTAGCAGGGATACATTTTGCTTATCTCTATCGTTCACCCCCTAGAAGTACTTAAAAATTCCTTAGGTATTATTTTTAATTCATTAATAACACGCTGACGCGAAGTGCGTTACGAAAAATCAACGAATTGTTATGTTTTCACACCATAAAGTCAATCAGTAAATACGGACTACCATTAACATCCGAACGGTTATGCTGATGCCCTCTTTCACCCCATAATTTGGACCGATTCGGCAATGCAGCAATAGCACTATCTATTATTTATTCACAATGTTGATTTGATCTCACATAACGTAAATCTGCACTAACTACAATTACTTAGTTTAATATATACGTGCGGTGTGTAAGTAGCCGGTGCACGGTGGCCCAAAGAGGTGGGAGGAGAAAGAAAGAGAAGAGAATAATACTCCCTCGGATGTCCTAGCACGTCAGTTGTAACACAAATTGCGACATCGATTAAAATACTGACGCAAAAGATACTCGTGATCTTAATGTAGGAGGGAAGAGGATGGAGGGCAACGCATCTGTATAGCCTCTGTGCGGATGTCTATGGGCGTCGGTAGTCATAACGGCTACGTCGACTCGTTTGCCCCCTACGCCGTATATACCTAAAAAAACAATAAACTCTGCATGTAAAATTTTTGTCCATTAAAACCTTCGTGAATTTTTTTGCAAGGCCGCCACATTAACACGGCCCGGTGGCTTTTTTCACCTCAGCTGATAATTTCTAAACTCTAGATTCCTATATAGGCCCAATTCAAAATCCCTCATACATACTTTGGGCTTAATTATAATACATTTTGCATATTATGTATTATAATTAAAAATTACGAAATACAAGTGAAATATTTATATTCAAGAAAATATGGTTTCTATTAGGGCTTAAAGATTATTCATAAGTTGTGGCGGTTTTTAGACGTCACATCTCAAAGGGCTTTGAAGGTGTGTGATAACTTTGTAGTACATGCTTATATCAGTGAGTTGTTACTACTACGTAGTACATATATCTGAATGGCTTATATGTGGTTTCTATAGACTTCTAAATGTAAGTACTTTATATTACTTTATACAAATGTACTTTATTATAAAGTATACTATATATATTTTGTTGATTCATAATTTAAGACTTAAAATAATGCAAAGTGACAGCTGTGCTGTCGCGTTTCGTGCGGTGTAGTATCCGGTGGCACATAGAGGAGGGACGAGGAAAGAGAGCAACGCATATTTATAACCTGTATGCGGATGTCTATGGATGTCGGTAGTCACGAAAATGGCTCCGACTGCTCGTTTGCCCTCTTCTCTTATACTATAAAAAAAGTATATCTTAAGGTTAAAAATGTAAAATGTTACTTTTTAAGCCGTAGACTTTTCAGTTCACTTGTCACGTTGGCTGATGCCAGCAAGTTCACTCATCAATATTTATAGAATTCGTTAAAAATAAAACGGGACTTGGTGTGACGTACGTACAGGTAAAGAGACATATGGAACCTCCAATTGCTTGCGACCACTAGACCGGACCACGCCATGCTGTGGGTAAAAATTTATATCGCGACTGTTATCGAATTAAAATACAGCCTATCTTTTAAGTTGAACTAAGTTTAAGTTGTAGAGGGTTGATAAGAGCGAGGGGCATTAAATGAAACCACATATGCTATAGGTGGCTCCAGTTAATCCGAAACTATTAAAAGTAAGTTTACAAGCATACGAAAATACTTTTTTCAAACAAGTTAAATAGCGAAAAAATGTTATCACTCTTTGTACCGGGCGGCTACAGCGAGCACGGGGTGAATGACCCCGGTCGGCCATAGTAGCCGATCAGCTGCGATACAGCGTGTACGAAGTGAGAAAAAACTTTAAAAAATTCCTGTGGCTAAACTATTGCTCCGATTGAGCTGTTTATAGTTGTGTAGCCTGGAAATTATACACTTAATATATGGTTTCATTTAATGCCCATCGCTTTTATCAACCTTGTATATGTAAATTTTTTATGTTGTTAGCTCAATAAATGCTACTTTCTTGGTTTTGGCAACGTGCTTGCAAGGCAAAACTGAAAAAATGAACCTAGACTTTACCTGCCTAGACCTGACCTAGAAATTTAAAAAATAAAATAGTAAAAATGTATTCACACGGACGGAATATACTTTCCCAGTCGAAGAACACTTTTCCGGGCGTGGCAGCCCGCTTGGCATGCAAGTATAATAGAAAAATTAACTTGGACGTCATAAGAAAATATAACCAGCCAGGTGAATTTAATACTAATGTAAGTGTACCTAAAGGAAGGCTTCCTCAGTACGGGCGACCCGGCCTTCCGGCTTCCGGCCTTTCTTGTCCGTTCTAACTTCAGGCCAACATTTTTATAACGTTGTGAAACAGTTTTGATTTATTCATTTCAGTACCAAACTGTTTTTTCTAATTTTTTTTCTTTAGAGGGCAAACTTGCTGGGAGCCATTTTCATGACTGCCGACGCTCGTAGCTTAGAAATTAAGTAGATGCATTGGCCTCCTTCTTCCTCCCCTCTCTATGGGTCACCGGAATCTTACACACTCCGCGAAACGCGATAGCACAGTTATCACTCATTAAGCGAGAGGTTCTTCCCCGGTAGTGAGTAATTCGGCTACATGCATGCATGGCTGGCGCTACCACTTACTACATTTTATTTGAGTTGCAGCTGAAATATAGCGCGTAAAATTTACGAAACCAAAACTTGAAAAAGCTATTTAAAAACTGAAAAGGCATCTACAGAAAAATCACTCTCTAAAAAGTATGAAACAAAATTATTTCTCATCTTGAGCTGATTTGTATAAACTATTTATAAAGATTACAAGTAGTTTATTCATAACATACGTATAATTCACAGCTATTTGTATATCATAATGGTTATTTGGGTCTTTGGAGCCACAAAACTCCACAGAACCAGAAATTGCGAGGATTCCCTATTATTTGCAAACTGCACTATACTCGAGAACATAACGGTTCACATCTCGCCCGTGTCATGAGAGGTACCTAGCAAGCTACCACTACCAGTACTCTAAAGCAGCGGTTCGCAACCTTTTGGCAGGCAAGGTACTTGTGATATTCACCTTAGAAGCTTAATTTACCTTTCTTGTTTTTGGTTGGTCTCTCCTTCCCAATGACATATTTATAAGACATTCGCGAGGCCCGAGTAGGACACACACAAAATCCCTCATTAGCCTAATGGTCACCGCACACTTATCAACTCAGAAAGGGATCGTAACCGTGTCACCTCGAGTCGGTCAGTATTCTTTGTATGAAACTCCATACTGCAACGCACTAATGGAAACCGGAACTTAAATTAGCTTCCGCCCGCATCTTACAACCTTCTTCTTGAATTACTCTATCTATTTAAAAAAAATCATCAAAATCTGTCGCGTAATTTTAAAGACACACAGACAGAAAGTGACTTTGTTTTATACTACTATGTTGTGATTATATTGCGGACACATTAAGAAAATCTCCTAGGTCAAGCCAGTCAAATTAGCATGCGATGCAACAACGGATTTCCTATTTATATTAGATTGTATTGCGGGTCGTTTAATTATATTATGGACCTATTGTTTCGGTGTATTTACACTGGCTGCGGTTACCGAGGATAATTCTCTAAGACAACGGCATTTTCATAATATATTTGTACTGTAATTTTAGGTTTACACTTAGACTGTGGTTACGTTTAGCCCGAGACAAGTGTATACACCTACTGTCTAAACAAAATTTTTTATAGTATAGGGGCACAAAAGCAGTCGGATCCATTTTCATGACTATCGACGCACAGAGGCTATTCGATGCGTTGTTCTCCATTCTCTTCCCTCCTACATTATTCACGAAATTCCTATATTCACGAGTATCTTTTCTGTCAGTATTTTAATCGATGTCCCAATTTGTGTTATTTGAGGGAATACTATTGTCGTTTAAAAATAATTTTGAAAATGATTTGGTTCTTAATTCTTATTTATTTCCTCTAGTTTTATATGTTACTATTATAGTGTTATCTAGCTAGTCAATACATTATTCAAAGTTAAGCACCACTTATCTATTTACTTATTTCAGTTAATTGTAACTTGTAGATAATATTGACGGAAGGGCAAACCGTCACTATTGGATTCGATGTTCATTTGCATACAATTATTTTCATTTAAAATAATTTGACAACTTATTTTAAAAATGGTTCTTATTGTGTCTACTTTATTGTTTATTTCTAACCTACCTAAAGTAACATAATCGCGTAACTACAACGTTTTTATTTATTATAATATCCTCTTGAAACAGATGTTGTTAACTCAAAAAAAGTGCATCCACAAATCTGTGTATAGACTAGGAATACATTGTGGAAGTAATTAATTTATTTATGTATTTAATATCAAAATAAAGAACAAAGAAAAACGCAGGATTCAGTGTCAGATATATTTTTTTATTATTTTTTCCCTTGGTTTGATACTTGCTGCTCGAATCGACTGAGATAAATTATACATTATTTGTCAGAGTCTTCTAACCGGACACTGAGAGACTAAAACGTCGTTAACTTTGACACAGGTTTATATTTATAACAGGCTAAAATTTTAATTGGGACTTATCACACCGATCTAATCCTAAGAATAGCATAGTTTTAGCAATAAGTGAAATTCAAAGGCAGCTGAAGAGGTCGATTATAGGTGGAAACCAGCAAATCCTATTGGACCTTGAAGATTCAACGTTAATAGTACAATATTAAAACATTGTACTATATTTTTTTATTATTTGTGATAGAGTAAAAAAATATACGATAATAGACATGTCTTTACTTAGAATATCAGTAAGGTGTTAACTTTTAATTGACATACCAATTAACAGTGTAATATTTCTCTGCATATTACTTTAATCACTTCCTCTACAGAAGACAATACATAACACAATTTTCAATGGCTTCCAAGTAGAACGTTACTACATTTATCAAACATATAAGAAAACAAATTGCGAGCTACAAAATAAAAACTTGTATTTATATTGCGAATAAAACGTTAAATTAAATTAAACGTATAATAAACTCCAAAGTTAAATAACAGGCTTAGACTTCGGAAATGTAATGTTTAAATTATTCCGCCTTCAAATTATAACAGAACAATGTAATCGAATGAAGAAAGAAAAAGTTGGCGAAGTTTTCGTGTTGCTGCTATGATATTACGACAAACGTAATTCTGCCAAGCTTTGTGACTCCTGTTGTGGCGTAATGTTTAAATGTTTACATTTGTCTTTAAAACTTGGACTTTGTTCTTTAACAGTTTACGGATAATGTCACAGTGTTTATACTAAGTTTTAGTCGTAAATTTGATATTTTGCGGTTATAATCACTGAAATACAGATCTGTGGGGGTCCTAATGTTCTCCTCCTTCCTCATTAAGTTAATAATTTTTTCTGAAAATTCATGATTTTACCTACTGCCTAATATAGGGAAAGTGCAAACTATGTATGGCCTCGAAGTGAAGTTTATTACTGTTCTGATTTTAATTATCACTGTGTTCTGAAGCTGATAAATATTTATTATAATTTAATATTAGTGTACGTTTGAGAAATCTGTATTTTTTTATTGTAAATAATCGTCATCTTAAACTGCCTTAAAGTTATTGACTATAATTTGTTTACCTCTGGGAGAAATGTTCTATAATAATTAAATCGAGCTTCCGTTACGACATTTTAAAGCTAAAAAAGTATCAGTGGTAAATTAATTATATTTTTTTTATATAAAAAATATTATGTAATCAATGTTTGAAATATATTCCAAATATTTAAATTGTTTGGTACCCAATTATTGCATTAATTGTTATATTTTTATTTATGAAGTTTTAATTCTTATAATAAATATTTTAATACCTAATAATTTTAGTACCTATTTTAATAATATCTTTATTTTTTTGAATTTTGCTTTTATTCAAATCATTAAATATTATTTGTAAATCGATAAAAAAATCATCATAATGCAAATAATGTGAATTTTCTGACTAAATTTCATTTTTATTCGGTTTATATTTATTATGTACCTACGTCATTTTATTTAGAATAATTCTAATAAAACAGAATAATTTATTATTAATATATGATAAAACTTTACCTAAAGACGAATTTCCATTCGGAATAAGTTGATAACAACTTTTCAAAACTTTCGCAAAAATGTTTTAATGTCAATGAAATATTTTTTTATTTACGACTTATTCTGTTCATATGCAAGCACGCATCCCGGATGCGTCTGCATACCACTGGGGTGCCGCGACAACTGCTTTTCCAACCACCGGCAACGTCGGGACCGCCAAGCAATTCTTCGGCGTCGCATGTACGCACGCGCGCACAGGCTCCGCCCACCAAAACTTTTCCCGAGACCCAGTTCAAAGAGTTGGGCAAAGTTCGAGCTCTCGTACAAGTTGATAAAACAAAGCAACGTTTGACGCGTAATTACATGTCCCAATTAAAATTTGTGTTACATAATAAAGAGTTAACAAAATTTACAAATTAACAAGAGGCAATCTGCATTGCGGCCGAATCGGGCGCGTGTGTGTGAGAGTCCATCGACATTTACATTAGTAAATAATTTAAGTATAACACATTTACTGCTTTTCTCACTATCATCCACATAGGTACTTTTATACATAGTTATAATAAATCTGTAGAATACGTCATTTTGTCTGTGTCTTATGCGTCTAAAAACTACTGGACGGATTTTGATGAAACTTTTTTGTTCTATAGTCCTCGGTAACATATAGGCTATAATTAATCAATATATATAATGCTGCTTTCGGTATCTTGACTTGAAATACACTATTGTATGGCAAAATAATGGGTTCACAATTCGGTCAAATAACAATACCTACTCGTTACCATGACAACATATTTTTCATTAATGACAGGACAGCGTCTGTCGGGTCCACTAGTTAGTAAATAATTTAAGTATTACACACTTAAAGCTTTCTCGTTCTCATCCACATAGTACCTAAATACATATACATATACACATACATATACATACACATACATATAAAATAAAAAGATAAGTTCTTTTGTTTACAGTTATAAAAAAATATCCACATTTTTTATGGTATCCATATAGAAACTACACAGGTGCGCTGCCCTCCATTCTCCTTCCACTTCTATAGGTTACCGGCTACTTACACACCGCACGAAACGCGACAACACCGCTGTCACTTCACGCCGGTTTCGTATAAGCGAGAGGTACCTCCCCGATCGTGCCGGCCATGTGGCACTACCTCTTACTACAATAACCAATAACAACTTGTTTAGCTTTCTATTGTGAAGGTAAAACAAGAGGCAGTCTGGTTGTACTCATATCGGGCCAGCACGACCGAGGAAGTAACGTCGCTAGAGTTTTATACACCAGAGGGATAATCCTATGTAAATTTAGTCAACACCTGGCGTTGGGATCTGTTTCAGCCACCAAACTCTTTACCTTCATTATGCGTTGTGGATACGATTCTAAAAAACTTATTTTTTGGATGTCAGGCAGGAAATTTACATAAAATATTATTTCCGTTTTTCCGTCTCCCGCTAAATTAATCAGAAAAATAAAAAGTTTCGGTTGTATGTATTCTTGTAGGTTCTCTTCTAACGATATTGATATATAGTTTATAAGGCTCTACGAGATTAATAAAATTTTATCATCATCATCAGCCTAAAGCACAGCTCGACATAGGCCTCCCATGTTTTTTTATGATATAGGAGGGCAGACGAGCAGTCTGAGCCATTTTCATGACTACCGACGCCCACAAACATCCGTATAGAGGCTATATAGCAGATGCGCTGCCCTCCGTTCACCTCTCACCTACATGGGTTACCGGCTACTTACACACCGCACCAAACGCGACAGCACAGCTGTCACTTTACGCCGGTCTCGTGTAAGCGAGAGGTACCTCCCCGGTCGTGCCGGCCCAGTTCGACTCCATGCAAGCAAAGCAGTGTGGCACTACCTCTTACTATATGTAGAGCGCCATCGGTCACTGTCACGAGCCACTTACATCCAGCATCTCCCCGAAATCTTAACCAAGTCGTCAGTCCACCGGTAGTCTTCCACTACGGAACCACCTCTAGGGAACTATTCCTCACCAGCAGTTATCGGTTCTGCGAGCAACGTAGTAATTATCTATATACATATATAAAACTCTAACGTGACATAGCCATCTATCAACGCACAGCCCAAACCACTGGACGGATCAAGCTGAAATTTGGCATCCAGGTAGATGTTACGACGCAGGCATCCGCTAAGAATTTTTAGAAATTCAACCTCTACAGGGGTGAAATGGGGTGTTGAAGTTTATATGGATTTCTTAGAAATTAAACGCGGGTGAAACCGCGGGGCACAGCTACTATACGATAATTACAGTAATAATATTCTATATACATAAAACTCAAAGGTGACTATCAAAAGGTGACTGACATTGTGATCTACCAATGCACAGCACAAACCACTGACTTACTGATAGTAAGTAGTTGGTTCAGAGAATCCAGGGGAGACAGCTGCCCCGACCTACCCCCCTCAATAATAGGCGTGAAGAAGGCATGCTCCTCTTACCCACCGTTAGGCCACCCGACTCGGACAAGCTGCAAAAAAGTTACATCGCTTGAAACAAATACATTCATAGTTTTTCGTTCGTATTACGTGTCCGGAACTTCCCCGACTTATAGAGCGCCAGATTGCTTCTTACATCTCAAGAAAATACTCCTTTAAAAAGTACTGTATAATTTTCATAATAAAGTGTATTGATAGGGCGCCCGAATGCTTCTTACATCTAAAGAAAATACTCCTTTAAAAAGTACTGTATAATTTTCATAATAAAGTGTATTGATAGAGCGCCCGATTGCTTCTTACATCTCAAGAAAATACTCCTTTAAAAAGTACTGTATAATTTTCATAATAAAGTGTATTGATAGGGCGCCCGAATGCTTCTTACATCTAAAGAAAATACTCTTTTAAAAAGTACTGTATAATTTTCATAATAAAGTGTATTGATAGGGCGCCCGATTGCTTCATCTCAAGAAAATACTCCTTTAAAAAGTACTGTATAATATTCATAATAAAGTGTATTAATAGAGCGCCCGATTGCTTCTCTCATCTCAAGAAAATACTCCTTTTAAAAAAGTACTGTATAATTTTCATAATAAAGTGTATTGATAGGGCGCCCGATTGCTTCTCTCGTCTCAAGAAAATCCTCTTTTTAAAAATGTACTGTACAATTTTCATAATAAAGTGTATTGATAGGGCGCCCGATTACTTCTCATATTATTTTTTCATGCAACCGAGTTGGGCCAGCACGTCCAGGAAGTTACCGCTCGCTGACACGAGACCGGCGTTAAGTGAAAGCTGTGCTATCGGTGCGGTGTATGAGTAGCCGGTGGCCCATGGAGAAAAGAGGGCAGTGCATCTGTGTAGCCTCTATCGAGTGCCCCCCTCCCCTCCCCCAATACCAAAAAATAGAACACATATATACGCCTATAAATGTTTATTTCTAGTAAATATTGAATAATATTACCCCAACAACATGTTTTAGTCTACTATCCCGATTATATATGACTAGCAAAACATTCTCGTTTTTAGTGTTATAAATAAAATTAGTTGGCACATTCGCGTTTTGAAGACGGCACACCTCGTCGTATAGCGCCCTAGGTGTGCGCCTCTGAAGTCCATTGAAAAGGGTTGCCATCTTGGAGTCGTATCACGTGGGTATAAATTAAGCTTTTGAGATGCTAACTACGACGACATGGATGAACCTTGGAGATGTCAAGTATTCAATCATAGTGTCACGTATTAAACACTAGTCGCGCCTTGCGACTTCACCTGCGTAAAATTCATCTCAATTTTTTAAGGGATAGAAGGTACTTTTATGTTATTCCAAATTATACATCCGATAAGTTTTTGCACGCAAGAATAATACTGATTACATATCCTACTAATATTATAAATGCGAAAGTTAAAAACGAAAAGGATGTTTATTACTCTTTCACACAAAAACTACAGAACGGATTTTCATGAAACTTTACAGTAATATAGCTTTCTTATCAGAATACATAATAAGTTAAAATTTTGAATCATTTTTGAAGTCCGAAATCCACGCGGGCGAAGCCGCGGGCGGAAGCTAGTATGATATAATTTGTAGTAGCTGCGATACGAAAAAGTGTCAAGAGATAAGAGTAAGTAAAATGATTTAAAAAAAAAGATTGAATAGGTGCCAAATACAAGCTGTATTTGAATAATTTTTTGTGCTTTAAGAGATTGTAGACAACATTAGCTTAATCTTTTTATGAGAAAAAGAACAAACAAACAGACAGACAGACGAACAATAAAGTGATTCTGAAAGAGTTTATCGTTTTGAGGTACCAAACCCTGACAACAAAAATTATCTTTAGTTAGTATATTCAAACAGCATTTTATAATGTAGGTTTTTCCAACTTTTGGGTAGGGGTCTGGAAAGGTTTATCACTTAATTGTGAGCCACATGTGCAGAGAACCCGACCGGTACGACAATTGTGGTCATATCTATACCTAGATGAAAAACGATTAGGCCGAATGGACCGTTCCAAGCCGATCTGATTATAAGATTATGGGCTATTTATTTTAAATTTAATTAGGTTTTTATTATATACGAACAACCACTACTTTTAGAAATATTCTTCAACTAGCTGCGCGCCGCGGTTTCACCCGCGTAAATTTCAATCCCGTGGAAAATAGAAAATCATCCCATGGCATAGCATAAGAACATTTTTTCGGGATAAAAACTATCCTATGTGTTAATCCAAGTTACTCTCTGTGTGTGCCAAATTTAATGAAAATCGCTTCAGTAGTTTTTGCGTGAAGGAGTAACAAACAAACAAACACAAACTTTCGCATTTATAATATTAGTAGGATAAACAATAGGTGTTGCTGAAAAATATTTCTGCAGTACACAGTACAAGTAAAACAAAACACATTGTTGCCACCAACTGTACAAGACCGGTGGAAACACATTTTAGAGTTAACTTCCAGTAGTTTTAAAACAACTTGTGATCTGAAGCTGCAGGATTTGTTATATCGTTTATACTCTGTTATTGTGACGTCACACGAACGTGTCATTCTGTTCGAGTGAGTCTATAGAAATAATTCTATTTTTAGACAATAGAAAATACTTGTTTTATTATAGCAAGGAGCAGACAAGCAGTCGGAGCAATTTTCATGAGTACCGACGCCCATAGACCCATATACTTAAACACATGCGCTGCCCTCCTTCCTCCTCCGACCTCCTTGGGCCAACGGCTGTAGTAGCCGGTATAACGCATGGTCTCGTGTAAGCGAGAGGTACCCCCCCGGTCGTGCCGGCCCAATTCGGCTGCATACATTTACGCAGCGTGGCACTTCCCCTTCCTAAAAATTTCCTAGAAGTTTAATTATTGAACTATTATTTTTTATTTTTAATTAGCTTAAAAAAAGACTAAAACCATATCGTGTGGGCCACATGAGTAAGAAGTCTTACTCACCTAGTACCGATGTTAAATGATCGATATACGGGCGCGTTGGCCCTTTAAAGGTAAAAGCGGGTAAATCGTTATTTGTTCTTTTTATAGTATAAGGTAGGCAAACCTTCTGTCGGAGCCTTTTATGGACTAGTGACGCCCATAATCATCCGCACACAGGCTATGTAACATAGTTGTTAAGCAATTTTGTGTGAAAAAATGAAAATGAAAATGGAAAAGTTTTTATTCAAAATAGAATTACAAGAATTACTTTTTGAACGTCAACAATTAAATCTACCACCGGTTCAACCCTAGCCCTGTCCTGAGAAGAGCCTGCGAAACAAACTCAGCAGGCCTCATGTTGTGATGATATTTAAAATACAATACAATAGTATGATGATAAAATACAATACAATTTATGAATTTACAATTATTATATGTACAGAAACAGACTGAGAGGAGGGTACTAATCCCAAGATCCAAGTATCTGTCATAAAATATGTTACCTTATAGTATGCCTTACCACATAAACGCTCTTTAACAACTTTTTTAAATTTATTAATCGAAAGTTTTTGGACGCTTTCTGGGATCCTATTGTAGAGGCGTATGCATTGCCCCCGAAAGAAAAAAAGTGTAGTTCACTAAGCCTTTTCCTCAATGGGCCACAGGAAATAATAATATTTTCCCTCTATTTATAAGCTGACCTTGTCCACTCCAACACGTTCCAAAAAGCTTACAGTTCAATTATTTCCAAAAAAAGAATCTGAAAATGGTTGTGTTCCGTCGGAACATTTCTCCCGGAGCGCGACCGCTTATTGTCCGACACATTCGGGTTTATGGCTCGAAACGTTTATTTTAATATTAAACCGCTTTTACATTTTGAACGAGAAACTTGTGCACAAAGGGAGCTTTATTTCCAATTGGCTGGAGCTGCTGGATATATAGGTATTGGTCGTCTTAGTGTTTGTTCAAAACTCCTCTTTATCTAATAATAATAATAATAATATCCTCCCAGCCGATTTCGGCTACGGCGGCCGTCTCTGTATAGACGAGCCAGATGCGCAGGACATATTATAGTGCATAAGTGTGCGCGCAGACACGAGTGCACTCTCTATTCCCTCACTCTCATATTCCTATTATTCTCAGTGAGAAATCAGGCGCAGGACCGACGGCTTAACGTGCTGGGCACGGGGGTGTATCACCGCCAACTTCCTGATAACGTTATTAGCAATTGAAAAATTCCAATAACAATTTTTGGTTCGACCCGGGATTCGAACCCAGGACCTAACGTCTGTGGTTGAACACGCTTACCACTAGACCACGGGGCAGTCCCTCCTCCTCCTCCGCTTTGTCTATTTGTATACAAATAATATAAAGCTAAAGAGTTTATTTGTTTGTTTGTTTGAACGCGCCAATCTCTGGAACTACTGGTCCGATTTGAAAAATTCTTTCAGTATTAGTTAGTCCATTTAGCGAGGAAGGCTATAGATTACTTTTTACTGCGAGCGACTTGCGAAGTTGCGGGCGTCTACTAGTAAATATTATAAGGAGGCAAAGGACATCGGAGCCAGTTTCGTGACTACCGACACCTATAGACATCCGCATAGAGGCTATACAGATACATTGCCCTCCTTTCTCCTCCCCCCTCAATGGGTCAACGGCTACTTACACACCGCTCCAAACGCAACAGCACAGCTGTCACATAGTCACTTTATGCCAGTATATGCGAGAGGTACCTCCCCGGTCGTGCCGGCCCAATACAGCTGCTTGCATGCATGATTGCATAATGCATTTAAGTAAGAGGTAGTGCCACACTGCATGCTTGCATGCAGCCGAATTGGGCCGGCACGACCGGGGAGGTACCTCTCGCTTACACAAGACCGGCGTAAAGTGACAGCTGTGCTGCCGCGTTTCGTGCGGTGTGTAAGTAGGCGGTGGCCCATGGAGGTGGGAGGAGAAAGGAGGGCAGCGCATTTGTATAGTCTCTATGCGGTTGTCTGTGGGTGTCGGTAGTCATGAAAATGGCTCCGACTGCTCGTTTGCCCACCTTTACCATAAAAAAACAAAATGCATGCAATGGCAACACCTTTTACAGCGTGGCAGTACCTCTTATAACAATATATGGTCGGCTATGAACCGATAAAAGTTGATTATACATTTACTGAGCGGTAGTGCGGTGCCGGCTATTCACGGCACGCCAATACCGTCGTGAAGAGACAGCTATGTTGCACGTTGCTTGCAGTTTGTGAGTTTCCGGTGGACTGTCGAAGGGGGAAGAAGTAAGACACATCTGCATAACGATTATGCAAGTATCTATAGACGTCAGGAGTGACGACAAGGCTCCCTGGTTCGTTTACCCAGGACTCAGGCAATCAATAGAAAAATACATTTTTGTGTTTTCGCGAACTGTAGTGAACTGTAATAAAATGTACATTAAATTGGCTAGCCTCTATATGACTATCGGGACTACTCTATATATATGCGGAAATCAAATATATAGTCATAATATATAGTCACTCGTTGAAAATGAAAATGTTTTTATTCAAAATAGAATTGTACAAATCACTTTTTGAACGTCAATAATTATAACTACCACCGGTTCAACCCTAGCCCTGTCCTGAGAAGAGCCGGCAAAACAAACTCAACGGGCCTCATGAGGAAGCATCTATAAATATACAAATACAAGTACTTTATCATATTATGTAAGATATACAATTAAATCACAATAATTACTGTAAAAAAATCATACTGGGAATAGGGTAGGTACTATTCCCAAGGTGGTGGTGCCTAACATATAATCTGCTACCTTTTAATATACCACACAAACGTTCTTTAATAACTTTTATAAATTTCTTAATTTAAAATTTTTGGACTCATACTACGATTCCATTGTAGAGCCGTATGCATTGCCCCCTAAAGGAATTACTTGCTTTGCTAAGTCTGAAAAGTAGTACATCTAATTTGTGTCCGTTTATTATATTCCTACTATGTTTATCACTTTTCTTACTAAATTGCCTAACGTTCTTTCGTACACACAATACTTTATCTAAAATGTATTGAGAATGAATCTCTAAGTAGGTAGCATTTAACACAGGTTCCTGCTCAGAAATAAGAAATGACAGCACTTTACTGTAAGAAATTTTCAATTAACATTTCGATAATCCCTTTGGTATCGTCGTTTTCAATAGCTTTACTGTCTACTTGAAATTATAATTTGTGTAACAGAGATTCAATCAAACTCCAAGTGGCCAATATCTCTTCCAGCTCAATACTTTGATGTTGATGTCATAGTCAAAGGCGGATACGCGACTAATCCCGGAATTACTCGTTTACTTCGGCAAACTCCCAGATGAATTCCGTCTTCGGCCTTTAGTATTTTCGGTCTTACTTAGAAGTAACTTACCTTTTTAGGGTTTCGTACCTAAAAGGTCAACGGAACCCTATTACTGAGCCTCCGCTGTCCGTCCGTCTGTCACCAGGCTGTATCTCATAAACCGTGGTGGCTAGAAAGTTGAAATTTTCATAACTTATGTATTTGCTTTGCCGCTATAACAACAAAAGGGCGGGGTGCCCTTACAATAATGGTACGCGTTCGTGTGCGAGTCCGACACGCACTTGGCCAGTTTTTAGACAAATGATCACTAGCTACCTCGCATTTCTACTTACAGAAAATCCATTGTTTGAAAATTTGTATTATACCAGATATATTTCTGACACATTTGAAACATATATCGGGAACACATTTCACACAAATCCATTTAGAATTTTTCACGTAAAAGAATGACTAACATACATACAGTTTTTCACATCTATATTATTGTTACATAATTTCGGCGTTAGATTGTCAAAATTTGTCGAGATTAGACAAACATTTGTTAGTCCAAAACAGACAGACATTTATTTGGACGTCAACAAAGGCAATACGACCGACACAGCTTTGTCAAAGTTTGACTGCAACATGACAATATTGATATAGATGCTGATGTAATCCTATAGGAGACAGATATATACAAACGTTTAATAAACGTAAGGGCTTGGACTACGTCGGCCTGTGACAACAGTCGCCGGATTTGATCAATTTCAGTTCGGAATCAGTGAGTCATCGAGACCTGAAGTGGAATACGTTATAACAGTTGGCGCAAGACCGATCCCGAAGATATAATGGGACCGATATGACGAGAATCGATTCCTTTACATCTTTAGAATCGGTTCATGGAATCGAAAATCGGAGTCGTGGATTTCTATTTAGATCGAATTTGTGATGTGTATATTATTATTTCACTTACTAGGTACAGTAAAAATGCAGTCTTACTATTTTTTTCGTTAAAGGCAAAAAAAGAGGATTGGTGTCCATAATGGATTTATCTGGAAAACACGCGAATGAAATAATGGAGAAGAAAATTCATTTTGGTCCCTATGAAGAACCCCTGATATATCCCCTTTAATACCCCCTAGTTCCCTCGCACAGATAAAGACCCTTTACATTTTTATTATAAGAATGGATGATAGTTTTATGTTTTCTAAAATTATGTTACAAGTAATATAAAAGGTTATATACATATGCCATTGCAATAAACTCAATCCTTCCTAAACGCGAGTGCGATACAATAAATAGCGGGAATGTAGCGAAAATTGCCTTTTGGGGGACTATTTTTTAGACAATGAACATAAAACTCAGGGATCCCGTAGTGCAGATGCTCTTTTTCATTAATTCACTTCACTTTTTCCTATTGTTTCACAAGGAAGATGCTGTATCGAGCTATTTTATAGTATACGGGGGCAAACGAGCAATCGGAGCCAATTTTATGACTACATCATGAGAAATCCGCATAGAGATTAGATAGATGCGTTGCCTACCTGCATGGGCCATCGGCTACATGCATGCATGCAGTGTAGCACTACCTCTTACTATGTACGTATATTAATTAATAGATTTGTATGGTCCCTGCTACAACATGGAAAGTTGGAAGGATTTTTAACCTGTATCAGTTATAAGTCTAAAGAAGTTTTTATTTCAGACATAAATTGCATATGCTTATACTGCATGGTATAATACAGCAGTGATCTCACAGCGTGGTGATGCATGCGGCCCGCTCGCCCCATTGGCGGCGTCTATTTTCCGCTACATGCGTCAACACGCCCCAGTTCCCCCTCGCCAGAACCAGTAGGGCCTCGATTGAATATCGATTAACAGTTTCAAATTATTAGTTATGTTTTAACAGACCTTTAAAAAAAGGCTTGGAAAGTATCATATAAATTACTAGCAATTATAAATACTAGATATAAATGGATAGGATAGAGATTTGGATAGGGTAAAGTATCATTAATCATATGACGCGATAAAGCAAACGTTAAATATACTGATGGCCCACGTTCATCATGGGATCCGCAATACAAATAAATAAATAGCTTGCCTATTCACACTCACGTATATTTACGTTTGATACCTAGGAGCCCGGGTGGTCGCTAGACCGGGTCCCTCTAATAATTATAGACCAGAATTATCCTCCTTGGGAACTGTTCAAGATGCTCTTCTCTCTAATCAGTCTATCCTCTCCCCCCAAGCCTGTCCGGTATGGGCAGCCCTGTACGCCAGAAACTTAAGGATCATAGAGGCATGCAATACAAACATACCATGAACTCCGTAACCTGTCACTTTGCTTATTTCCTCTATAAGAAAGAGTCCAGGTACTGAGAGTGCGACTGCTATATATTTTTCAGTACCTGTCGATAGCAAGTAAATATAGTACTCAAGTTTAAATATAAAAGTGTGTGCTTCAGACCACACAACTGAAGTAAAACTTAATTATTGATATTATTTATCGTAGTTACAATGATATAACATGTTTATTTTTTAAATACAAAAGAGTTTCACTTAAATCTAATTTGAATTTTGAATTTGAATGACAACTTCCATTGGCCTCTCGAGATTTCATGATCGAGACGGGATTCGAACCCGCGACCGCTGACGCCACATGCTCGTTATAATTGTATTTTAAAAGTAAAATTATGCGTTCAAATCTTAAAGGAAAACATTCATAATATAAATCTAAGCTTTTATCTTTTCTTAGCTTTTTATGCATAAAACTTTTGACAAGTAACAATTTGAAAGATATAATAAAGATTTATTAACTTATGTATTATAACTTTAGGGGGCTGTTTACAGTTGTACCTACCTGAGCGATCAAACTGAGCTCGACTACATACTATCTTGTAGAGCCCATTTTTTTGGTACATCACAGTTGTAACTAAAATATACCCGGTCTTTCAGACTCAATTCGATTAAAATGCAACAAGCCACTATTTGATTACCAAAGAATAATAGGCGTAGTGTATACTATTCCTTGGCCTTTGACTTAAAAAACCATATTAATTAAATATTAACTTCAATAAACTTTTATTTTTATACTGTCAAATAGCCTATTATAGGCCAGACTTCTCCTAGGGACAGTCCGGCTCCCTCTGAACAGTCCGTACTACGTTATCAGAACAAAAAAGAAACATTTTAGGAAGCCCTCTATTCTTACGTCGAATACATTTATTAACCTGATTTATTTACCGCTTTTTTTCGCTATTAAGGACCCTAGTCGCGAATCGAAGCTGGCGTAGATAGTTAAATTTCAGTTTTTAATTTTAAATAATTTTAAAAGAAGAAGAGACGAATAACTCTAATAAAAACGCAATCTTGCCTTTCAAATTAAATTCACAATACACACAAGAAACGCAAATTTTACCAATGAGCTGTTATTCAAAAGTTTAAAAATTACTACAAAAAGTCTAGTCGGGAAATTATTTTAAAAATAGAATGGTGTTCGAAGTAAATAAAGCACCATGACGTACAAAAGGACTTTTCAATTGATAGCATGTGTTCCATCAAATCGGCTCACCAGCGCAGCCACTCCCGGCCTGTTTACTTGCTGGAAAATTGAACACGAGCTCTTGTCAATGAATGGCTTTACACACGGCCGGCCGCCATTTTGTGTAGTTATGCACTACTTTATTTTTTATTTTTTTATATTTTAGGGGGCAAATTAGCAGGTGTTAGTGACTACCTCATAGATATACATTGAAGTGGAATACTATAAATGAAGCCTCTTGGTAACTACTTACATCCACAAACATCCATACATTCAGTAATAAAGATGCGTCTCTCGTTTTTGAGTAAAGTATACTTAACTATCCTCACACATCAGAAATATAACTTCCACTACGTTATCTTAACTAATAATATAAAGCAGAAGAGTTTGTTTGTTTGTTTGAACGCACTAAAATCTGGAACTACTGGTCCGATATGAGAATTTCTTTCAGTTTTAGTTAGTCCATTTAGCGAGGAAGGCTACTTTTTAACCGACTGCGGTAAAAAAACGGATTCACGTAAAGGAAGTTGCGGGCGCCCGCTAGTGCAATATACTTGCAACACCAAGGTGATAGTATGTAGACTATAGCATATAATTTAGAGGTAGAGGTTAGAGGGTTCAATCAATCAAGCACTTAAGCTTTATAATATTAAATAAGTAAATAAATAAAAATTAATATACATAATTTACGTAAGGAAAGAGATTCGCCAATCTGAAGATGTTGTACCCAGGTTCTTGCTCATTGTATATAAGGTTCAAGTGCCTTTAATTTAGGCGTCGTATAGAACCGCGTTAAGGTAAGTTCTACTTACATAACTTGTCTACGTGTCAATGTACTACAGTAACCCCAAAGGCACAAACAAACCGTTTCTTAGTGGTAAGTAAATACAAGCTGTGTACCCAAATATTTGTGCGCAATCAAGGATTGCTAAAAGTACGACAATAATAATGTCGTCTAACCGATTTCGACTACGGCGGCTGTGTATATAGACAAGCCATCTGCGCAGTACATATTATACTGCACAAGTATGCGCGCAAAGACAAGTGCACTCTCTATTCCCCTCATTCTCATATTCAGATGGGACGGCAGTCCGACACGACGAGAGAAATCCGACGGCTTAACGTGTTCTCCGAGGCACAGGGGTGTAACACCGCCAAGTTCCTGACTCCGGACTGATATTAGAAATTGATAAAACCCAATAACATTTTTTTTGATCTGACCCCGACTTAAAACCCGGGACCTCTGTGGTTGAACACGCTTAGCACTAGACCATGATGCAGACAGAAATGTGTCCATAGTGGTTTTACCAAATGTTTTGCTGACAAACTTCCCGATGCGTGCGTCTGTTCTATTAGATGATAAAGATTACCCTGTATTTTCTAATCACGAAATAGTTACAGAATATAACACCATATTGAAATAGTAGAAGCGAAGTTGGGATCAGGTAGTAATTAAAAGCAAATAAGAGGCGAGGAAAAATTGTAGCTGCAGATAAAAGCATCCGCCCAGATACAAATTGAATCATTCAATCTCTGTGAGATTACAAATAGTTTTAATTTTCTGCAGCTCTCGATGCTTCGACACACTGCTCTCTTATAAAATATCTGGCTACATTTCTTGCGATGGTTATAATTGAAATCTTTTTCAAAGATTTTTCTTCTTGATAGGATTTATTATTTTGTAACAGTCTATTATTACAACGACATCGAGTAGGACTAAAGTGCCTTTCGATTATATTTCAATGTCCACAAAGAAGATAAAGCTGTCTTGCCAAGCCATCATTCATTTGGAACATCCGATATATGCAAGTACAGGAAGAAAACGCATATGTACACTGCAAATTTATGATATCCTAAAACGTCACCGACTATTTACCACAGACTTACCAATTTAGTAATAATTGTGGAGGAAGCTAGCCAAGAGTGTAATGGTCGTGGCATATGGCATTCTACCTACCCCGGCAGAAAACTGGCGTAAAGATATGTTGTTGTTATTGCACAGACCATTCAGGGTAAATGGATCACCACACTCGTTAAACAGTAGACAACTATAACAGATGCACACAAAAACTCGCCAATAAAAATTTTTAGATTAAAGTAAATCTAAGTTAAAAATTAATAGAATAATAAAGACTTTAAAGTCAAGAAGAACATTGAATAACTATCTACTACGAGATGCATTACCCAAAAACTATTGAAGAGGAGGAGGGGAGGAAGGGAAGGAGAGCAGTGTGAAGGAATAGAAAAAGTTCATTGTCACCTCTATTAAAAAAAGATACCATTATAATTTAATTATTTATTTATAGACGTATATTTATAATATACTTATTTAATATAATAATCGGAATTGTGAATTTATATTCATCCACGATTCTGATTTTCGTTTCCATGAACCGATTCTAAAGATGTAAAGGAATCGATTCTCGTCATATCGGTTCCATTATATCTTCGGTATCGGTCTTGCGCCAACTGTTATAACGTATTCCACTGCAGGTCTCGATGACTCACTGATTCCGAACTGAAATTGATCTAATCTGGCGACTGTTGTCACAGGCCGGCGTAGGCCAAGCCCTTGCGTTTAATAAACGCTTGTATATATATGTCTCCTAGAGGATTACATCAACATCAATATCAATATTAGCATGTTGCAGTCAAACTTTGACAAAGCCTTGTCGATGGTATTGCCTTTGTTAGATTCCGAATAATTGGAGCTCTGTTATGGACAAGCAATGTTTGTCACATCTCGATTAATTTTAACAATCGAATACCGAAATTATTTAACTATATTATAATTAGCGAATGTATGTATGTATGTTAATCAATCTTTTATCTAAATAATTATAAATGGATTTGTGTGAAATTTGGTCTAGATATAGATTCAATTGTATGTCAATATTATTTTTGAACAATAGTTTCCCTTGCGATAAATTTATATAGGTAAAAAGGCGTGGTACCTAGGTACATTTTATAAATTCGCTTGTCACATAAGGTAGGTTTGATTAAAAATACTAAAGTCAAAGGACGATTGTGGAATTTATATGCGAGTTTGCGGAAATACCGGTCACATCTATAAACGAGTCATTTTGGGAATAGTCGCTTATCCTCATTTTACCATAACATCAACATCAAAGTATTGAACTGGAAGAGATATTGGCCACTTGGTTTTTGATTAAATTCCCGTTACACAAATTATAAATTCAAGTAGACTTTAAAGTTGTTGAAAATGACGGTAGATACCAAAAGGATTGCCAAAATATTATTTTATTAATCACTAGCTGTACCCTGCGTGCGTTGCTATGTGTGGCGCCATCTGTCGAAGATTTGTCGTACCAACTCAGAAACCTTCGTGAGCTTATGCACAACAACTTTGCTAAAGATGATCACAATATGATCAAATGTATACTTTACCTGCGTGCGTTGCTACGCGTGGCGCCATCTGTCAAAGATTGATCGTACTAACTCAGAAATCTTTGTGGGCATATTAACAACAGCTTTGCTAAAGATCCTTACGGGATCAAATGTATCGTAAACTACGATTGTAGAAAAAAAATCCAAACAATATTCATTTTTATACATAAAGATTTCTTCTAGTGTCGCACTTGTAAATGTTATATCATTTCTTCTTCTTGGGCTAGAACATGAGTTATATGCTACCAAATGACCATTAATTATTATTAATGTAGTTATATATTCGTTTTCTGCAATAGCTGCAATAACTCGTGGCACTACCTCTTACTAGATAAATGTGATTTGGTTCTAATCGTTAGTAGACTTTAATTACATATCATTGAATAAGATTGTGGTGAGATTAGAATTCGTATTTCTATAAAAATCTACTTCTGAGTATAAACATTACGCACATATCGAAGTAAATTACGAACGCACAAGTGTATGAAAGCGATAGAAGTGGCTCGTATTTTTCCCAACATCTTTATATGCATAGGCTCTTGAGAGTCAATTACTTGGAGAGCGATGTCTCGCTGCGATCACGAAGTGGCGATGGCGTGTGGAAACCAATTAATATTCCCGTAACTTGTGCAAACACCACGTCCGGTGTGTCTACATGGAAATAATTAGGGAATATCGGAAATTATCGAGATGCTTCGAGAAATTTCGATTAAGTTTATGTAACGGTTGTAGTTGAACAGCTGGCAGTGGAACAAAAAAGTAGTAAGAAATGGAAATCTATTATGTAGTATACTAGCTATGCTCTGCGGCGTCACCTCCATCAAATCTATTTGTATTCAGTCATAGTGAAACATAGCTAATGTTATAAATATAAGCCTAAATAATGTAGCTTTCTCTTAGTGAAACAACAATTCATTATCAGTATTTGCGAAGGTTACAATAACCCTACAATATGACAACTACAAATGAACAAAGTACCTACCTCGTATTATTATCAGTATAGATGAAAGAGATTTCCTTAAGATCAGGCAGATACGGTCGGAAAGGTTCTTCTGCTCACAAGATACCGGTACTAAGTAGTGGTCTGACACGTTTTGTGCAGTTGATGACCCTAGGCTCTATAGCTCATTCCTCCAATGGGCGTTCGTTGGTTATTCAGCAAAAGATTAAACACTCGTTTGCAATTCAATTTAAAAAAGTAAATTTGTTAATTCTTTTGCTCAACAACAGACTCTTAAACAGTGATCGATTTGATCAAAATTAATTATAAATCAGGTATGTTGTGGCCTGGAGATTCCTAAGGGCGGCTCGTCCTATACGCTTAATCTCACATTCGAGAGTTTAATCAAATGTGTAATCTGTAAAGGGATTCCCGGAATAAAACACATCTCTCGACCTGTCCCTGTGGTATTTCACTCAAATGTCTCATAGCGTGATCTTATTCATGTATGATGAGATGTTTGGTATATAAACAGAGCGGTGTATAAGTAGCCGGTGGCCCATGTAAGAGGAAAGAGGGCGACGCTTCGGTATAACGTCTGTGCGCAGTAGTCATAATAATATCTCTGACTTGTGACTGTTTCTTAGCCCTCCTTAAGTAATAACTAAAATGGGGTTAGTACATATGATAAAGATGAATTGTAGTATTTAAGATACAATAATAATTATGTGGTGTACAGATGCGTTGGCTGCCTGTGCTTACACTTTTTGTTGAATGATCGTTATGCTAGACAGCCAGGTATACATTGCCGATATTATCTAACTGAAAGGTACTTCTCCAGTCGTGTATATCTGCTACAACAACAAACTCTTGCATAATAAAAAAATCGTAACTAGAAAAGAAAAATCTTTAAAAAAACATCAATTATAACCATCGCAAGAAATGTAGCCAGATATTTTATAAAAGAGCAGTGTGTCGAAGCATCGAGAGCTGCAGAAAATTAAAACTATTTGTAATCTCGCAGAGATTGAATGATTCAATTTGTATCTGAACGAATGTTTCTATCTGCAGAAAAAAAATTCCCCGCCTCTTATTTGCTTTTAATTACTACCTGATTCGATCTTGGCCTCTGTTTTTTTCAATATGGTGTTACAAGAATACATTCTGTAATTATTCCAATACAGTGGTTTTTATTCTGAATCTACACGAGATCGGCATAAAGTGACAGCTGTGCTGACGCGTTTCGTGCGGTGTGTAAGTAGCACATCTCTAAAAACAGTTTGTCTTCACCTTTGGTGTAACTATAGTAAGTACTTTGACTTAAGTTGCGTATTATTGAATGGCGTTAGATAAACACCATGCTATAAGACTCATAAGGTACAAGTATCTTACATAAATTTTATACCACAAGTAGGTAATGTAAGTCCACATATATCTGTGCCTGCAAGAACCGGGAATCCTGGGCTTGTTCAGATTGGCGAAGCTCTCCCGTTACAAAATCAATGAGTAATTCATTGATTTTGTAACGGTTATGTTTCTGGGGCCTGAAAATGTATACTTTACTACCAATTCTTAGACCTTAAAAATGATGGAAAGAAGGACAGGACGCATCTGTATTAGTGAATGTACGGACGTTTGTGGGCGTCAATTGTTACCAATAGACATCACTGGTTATTTACCACTCCAATAAATCAGCACGTAATTAAACAAGATGGTGGCCGGCCGTATGTAAAGCCATTCATTGACAAGAGCTCGTGTTCAATTTTCCGGCAAGTAAACTGGCCGGGAGTGGCTGCGCTGGTGAGCTGATTTGATGGAACACATGCTATTAATTGAAAAGTCCCTTTATACGTCATGGTGCTTTATTTATTTCGAACACCATTCTATTTTTTAAATCAAATTTTGTGTGTTTACAGATAAAGGGCAAAAATTGGCGTATTTTTATAGTAATATTTAAGTCTTTGAATTACACCTAAATAATGGAATCTGCGTGTTTTGGGTTCAATTAAATTCGTAACAACTAAAAAGTCGATCGTTGTTGCAAGTTTTCTTTAGCCTTCCTAAGTCTTCTTTTCTATTTAAAAATGTGTCAGCATTCAACCGCGACAAGAATTCAATCATTAATAACGAAAATAATTTTGAAGATAATACGATTGAAACTATATTATGTGTTACATATATTCTTAAAAATATATATATTAGAAAAATAAAAACGAGCTACAGTTGTGACGAACAATGAACGAATGAATTTTATTCAATTAAAAATATGTTACATCAAATTGACACATAGTACTCCATATACTCAATAGATGGCATTGGTAGTTTCATTTGATGTATGAACTACAAATTACAACACCCCCACTACATCACATGAAACCACAAAACAATATTTTTATATAGGAATCAGTCCTAAAGCTTTGATACATTGCTGATGCTTTGTCACACTAAGTGCCTTTGTTAATACATCAGCTGGCATATCATTGGTACATACATATTTGATATTAATAACATTATTACTGACAGCATCTCTAAGAAAATGATAATGGATATCTATATGTTTACTTTTTCTGTGCAAAGAATGATTAACTACAAACTTTTGAGCACTCTGGCTATCATTATATAAGTTTATAGGTTGTACATCTTTATTAATGACCTCAGACAACAATACTCTCAAATACATGGACTCTTTACATGCCTCTGCCATTGACATATATTCGGCTTCCATACTGGAAAGAGCAACAGTTCTTTGTTTTCTGCTTTCCCATGATATGATGCCTCCTGACATCATAAAACAATACCCTGTATATGACTTCCGGTCAATACTATTATTGGCCCAGTCGGCATCAGCAAATCCTAAGAATTCAGAGTTTCCTTTCATATATCTTATACAATGATTTTTAGTTTTCTTTAAATATCTAAGAATGCGTTTAGCATAATGCCAGTGAGTGCTATTATGACAAGAATTAAATTGACTCAAAAAACTAACACTAAAGGATATATCTGGCCTTGTTAACACGGACAAATACATGAGGCTACCTAATAATTGCTGATATGGAATATTAGTATCATTCACATTATTGTTTTCAATATTTAATTTTAACTCCATAGGTGTATTAGCCTCTTTACAATTTAACATGTTAAATTTAACTAACAATTGATCTATGTATTGCTCTTGATCTAAGGTACAAATATTATTCTTGTTATCAATATTTACTCTCATTCCCAGGCATTGCTTTACCTGTCCAAGATCTTTAATTTGAAAGTTAGTATTCAATACTGAAATTAAATTATTTGTCTCTACTTTACAATTAGAATACACAAAAAAATCGTCCACACATAAAGCAATAACAACTTTAACATTATCATGAAATTTTGTAAATGCACAAGGCTCTATATAACTCCTCTTAAAACCTAATTTAGTCAAACACTGATCAACTTTTTCATACCATGATCTTGACGACTGTTTTAAGCCGTATATAGCTTTATTTAATTTTACAATTTTCCTGTTATTATTACTATCTAAATCAACTTGTGGATGAGACATATAAATATCTTCTTTCAACATTCCATTTAAAAAAGCAGTCTTTACGTCCAGGTGAGTTACATTTAAATCTAATTGTACAGAAAGCGCAAATAACAACCTTAAGGTACTGTGACGCACTACAGGTGAAAAAGTTTCGTCATAGTCTATTCCTGGCTTTTGCGTGAAACCCTTTGCCACTAGACGAGCACGATATCAAACACTGTTGTCACTACCTAACTTTCTTTTATAAACCCACTTACACTGAACTAAAGTTTTTCCTTGAGGCACTTCATCCACCACTACCCAGGCGTTGTTCTCTTTAAATGATTGAAGTTCCTCTTCCATTGCAGCAATCCACTTCTCTTTGTCAGGACTTCGTAGAGCTGGTTGAACGCTAACTGGATCACTTGGGCTCTCTACGTCCGACCGCATGCACAAATTTGAGTAGCCATAACGTTCTGGTGGTCTCCTTGTCCTCTTCGCTTCTTCTGGGGGTGGAATCTCTTCTACATTCTGCAATAAAGAGTTATCAGTCTGATCAGTATTATCCACCTGCTTAATATCATTTTCAGGTTCTGTACTAATGTCTATATCAACAGACTCATCTATTTCCCTCTTAACTTCTTGCGTTTCTGAGATTTCCCCCACTGAAACTGATGCCCTATCATCTATATTACTTTTCAAGTTTTCTTGGATTATGACATCCCTGCTCACAGACACACACTTCTTATCAGGATCATATATTCTATATCCTTTCACGTTTTCAGCATAACCAACAAGGATATGAGGTCTAGATTTAGTATCCCACTTATGTCTTTTTTCTTTCGATATATGCACCATAATCTGACTCCCAAAAATCCGGATATGACTAAGGTCTGGTTTCTTATTAGTCCAGAGCTCATACGGTGTCATATTCTGTAATCCCGATGCTGGTGACCTGTTTCTGAGGTAAACGGCTGTATTTACTGCCTCAGCCCAAAAACTTTTGTCTAACCCGGCATCAAACAGCATGCAACGAGCCCTTTCCACTAATGTTCTGTTCATCCGTTCACTTATAGCATTCTGTTCTGGGGTATATGTGGTAGTCTTTTGATGGACTATACCAGCTTCAACCAAATAACTGTCAAATATTGTATTACAGAATTCTAGTCCATTATCAGTTCGAAATATTTTAATTTTCTTATTTTGTTGATTTTCAACTAGAGCCTTAAATTCCTTAAAATATTTAAATACTTGATTCTTAGCT
>LUGF01053314.1:107838-117938 GCA_001625245.1 Calycopis cecrops
TAATTAATTCTGATGAGACTGCGATCCCACAGTCAAACCGTCCAGACAGTTTTGTGGGACAATGTTTTTAGATTTAAGATTAATTGTAATTTTTATTAAATAAATAAATAATAATAATAAAAAAAAAAAGCCGGAAAATTGAACACGAGCTGTGTTCAATTTTCCAGCAAGTAAACAGGCCGGGAGTGGCTGCGCTGGTGAGCCGATTTGATGGAACACATGCTATCAATTGAAAAGTGCTTTTGTACGTCATGGTGCTTTATTTATTTCGAACACCATTCTATTTTTGAAATCAAAGTTTGTGTGTTTACAGATAAAGGCCAAAAATTTGCGTATTTTTATAGTAATATTTAAGTTTTGAATTACACCAAAATGATGGAATCTGCATTTTTGGTGTTCAATTGTTACAACAAAAAAGTCGATCGTTGTTGCAGGTTTTCTTTAGACTTCCTTGATCTTCTTCTCTATTTAAAAAATGTGTCAGCTTTCAACCGCGACAAGAATTCGATCATTATTAACGAAAATAATTGTGAAGTAAATACGGATTAAACTGTATTGGACATAGGAGCAGTGTACTTCTTAAAAATATATAATATTTTAAGGCAATATCACATTATTTGTTACTCTAGCTTGTGCCTATTATTCTTTGGTAAGGAAGAGGTAGTGGCTTGGTGCAATACAGGAAAAGTGAGGTAAGAGCGACGTTTCTCTCAAGTGACAACCATGATTTTCCACACGAAAAGGTTTTACAATATATTATCTAGTCGAGCCCAGCTCCACCGCTCAGGTACTTGGCTGTAAACAGTACAACGCTCCCCCTGAAGTTGTAACAATTGAGATAAAAATTCTTTATCATTTCTTTAAGATTGCTACTTCTCAAAAGTTTTAGGCATAAAAAGCTTCACGAAAAGATAAAAGTTTAGATTTTTATTTATGAATGTTTACTTCGTTTGAGATTTGAACTAATTTTACTTTTAAGGTGTCTATAGATAACATTGCTTATATTTAAACGCTAAAAAAACTAGCCAAAAAGGACGTTAAAAAATCCTTTTTTTAATGTTAAAAAAATTCTTTTTTTAGCCAACTATACTGGCTATTAGTGCACATTGTGTTTGAATGTGTGTCTTCTCCTTTTTTTGATCTTCCTAATCTGATAGGACGGTTGTCCGATACAACCGTGAAGTAACCTGTTGCAGAAGCAACGGCTTCGCATGCTCCTCGAGCTGGTTAAATTCAGGTATGCTATAAAATGTCTGTCGCCATTGGATCGACCCAAAGTCAAGTGCCGAGTCCCACTAGTGTAACAGTAGTGCATCAGAAAGCCTGCTTGACTTGCACATCCGCTGTCCAGCGACACTTCGATTAAACCGGTCCAATAGTTACCGACATTAACATCAGATTTTTATGTAAAATGTGTAAAAATATATTTATCCACTTATAAGCTCACGTACCAAATAAAAAATACATTTTTATCTGTACACGCTCGGGGCGCTTGTTATTTTATAAACAGTTGTAATTTGTATCTTGTCCTTTCCGATTTGTCGACTGATATAGTGGGCCGTAGCCCAAATTCATTGCCACATATTTCACATTCAGTATTTTATAAATGGCGTCACTATATCACCTCCGTGCACCGAAAAAATGAGTAAATATCATAAGTGTCTACGGGAATACTTTGTGTAATATTGCTTTACCGTCAGATATTATTTTACTTACATGTAGAGAAATAAATGATAAAGTATTTTCGGTCTAGACCTATGGTCTGCCGATAATAAATCATTGTAACTAGATCATCATCAGCATCATTACTCTTTGCAGGGGGCGTTGACATGCTTCCATGAACGCCAAGATGGTTAATAATATCATAGTGTATTTATTCTTATTTGATAATATAGGGGGCAAAAGAGCAATATGGCCACGAAAAGGCAAGTGACCTCCGATGCCCACAGACAAATAGAATAATGGAAGTTTTGTGTTGTTGCCGTGGCATGAGCCGGCAGCTCTTATTCCATATTCCACAGAAAAAAAAGGAAGGAGATTGAGTATTGTTTACAACTTATATGACTCAATTTAGTTAATCATTTTATATATGTACTTTGGAAATGTTGTTGATCGTGAGTTAATATAAAATATTATTGGAATTTTCAACAACAACTACACATTTCACATCAGTTCCTTTTTGGGGCTATTCAATGTCTAAATAAAGATTGGGACTCAGGAAACCGGGAAAAATAATAGGCTTCGTAGCTCATAAAATCGTTGAGCATGCACCTGATGTGATCTTCTGGTCGTGGCGTATGCGGGTCTCGTCGGAATAGGAGAACAAAATAAAGTTTATGTGATTTTTGTATACACATATTATTATGTTGTTGCTTAATATACTCTTAGTGGTCTTTTGGCTAGCATCTGGACTCAAAGATAGGCCGAAGACAACATTTGTCGAAAAACGTTTTAAGTTTACTAATAATGATTATTTGCTTTAACGCACGAACACAAATTCGTTATAAGCGACGTGACCTTTGCCAAAATCATCCTAACAGTTTGTTCGACAGCTGACAACTGCCACATCAGTCGTCGAGTCGCCGGCTCCGAGTCACGTCTCGCGAGGATAAAACATCTACAGTGCAGTGTATTTGTCGAGATAAAGAGACAGGGACGGGCTGTACAAATTGGACCATTTGTGTAGTCGTAAAACAATATGGACGCGCTCGGGCGAACTATATTTGTACAGTTATGTTTGATGTCGAGATTGGCTTTAGATCAAACAACTGAAATAAAACTTAATCATTTATTTCATAAAATAATAATAATAATAATAATATACAAATTCATCACTGTAGTTATAATTACCGTAGTTATTATTAGTTATTCATTACCGTTGTACAATTAATAATGATACAACATGTCATATGATATTTGTTTGTTTTTCACAAAAAAGTTTCACTTAGATCAATTTTCATTTCAATCTACGGGCGGCTAGAGAACGTAAAATATACTTTATAGCATTGAATCACTTGAGTTAAGGTTCTTTTTTGATTGGCTTCACTTGACTTGACAACTTCCGTTGGGCTCACCGGATCAATATATTTTTGTAACGCTCACGCCAGCTTTCCCCAAGTCAAGCCTGCGTAAAGAAGCTTTACTTAATAAGTTTAAAATATTTTAAAAGTAAACTACATTACAATAAAGCAACACAAAACAATTAACAAATAAGTGAATACAAAATAGATTTGACGTAAGTGACACAATGGAGCACAGCTAGTATACCTAATAGATTTGCATTTCTCAAATAGTGTAGTGTAGTTATTTCACTAAGAGAAAGCTACATTATTTAGGAATAACTATGTTTTACTATGACTGAATACAAAATAGATTTGATGGAGGTGACGCCGCAGAGCATAGCTAGTATACTACATAATAGATTTCCATTTCTTACTACTTTTTTTGTTCCACTGCCAGCTGTTCAACTGTTACATAAACTTAATCGAAATTTCTCGAAGCATCTCGATAATTTCCGATATTCCCTAATTATTTCCATGTAGACACACCGGACGTGGTGTTTGCACAAGTTACGAGAATATTAATTGGTTTCCACACGCCATCGCCACTTCGTGATCGCAGCGAGACATCGCTCTCCAAGTAATTGACTCTCAAGAGCCTATGCATATAAAGATGTTGGGAAAAATACGAGCCACTTCTATCGCTTTCATATACTTGTGTGTTCGTAATTTATTTCGATTTGTGCGTAATTTTTATACTTAGAAGCAGAATTAAATAAAAAAAAAATACGATTGCAAATCTCACAAACGTCTTAGTCAATGATAATGTAATTAAATACTCTGAAAGAGGATCAGGCCCGAATTACATTACAAATTAGTATTTTACTTTGCAAAGTGCTTTAAAATACATGCTATTCCTGCATTGTAGGATTAAGTACCAACATTTCTCGTAATTAGGGTTGCCAACTCTCAATGAAAAAAGGACTTAGATTTTAAAATCTCCTGGCTCCCGGAACGTGGGTTAAATCTGCCAATTGGCGGGCGGCGTGCAAGTTGCATCCCCGGCGGGCTGTGGCAAAATCACATTATTGTAATCCCATAATGCCTTCCGACCATGTTCTTCACTTTTTTCTTTTTTTAGTCCTCCCGAATTTCTGATCAACTGAGCTGGCAACCCTACATGTAACGTGGGCATAAAAAGTAACAACTGCATTTTTATACAGAAAGATTCCCTTCCTCTACAAGAAACCTTAAACTATAATAATTTACAAACGATTCCAGGGCCGTATCGACATTTCTAAATTCATTAAAATAATATCAATAAAATAGGCAGCTTAAATCCGACCCTGGACTGAACTAGCGAGTTCAGTTTGAGTCCAGGCCATTACGTGATACGCGCAACGCGGCAGTCAACAAGTCCAGCCAATCTCGACATCAAACATAACTGTACAAATATAGTTCGCCCGGGCGCGTCCATATTGTTTTACGACTACACAAATGGTCCAATTTGTACAGCCCGTACCTGTCTCTTTATCTCGACAAATACACTGCACTGTAGATGTTTTATCCTCGCGAGACGTGACTCGGAGCCGGCGCCTCGACGACTGTTGTGACAGTTGTCGGCAGTCGAACAAAATTTTAGGATGACTTTGGCAAATGCTCCGTTGCTTGCGCAAGCAATCTTTATTACTAATAAGAGTAATACTGTTCTGGTCCAAATTTCGTCTACGGCCTTCTTTCTTTCTTCTACTCCGAGGAGATGACAATGTAACACGCCAAGAAATACATCAATATATTATTTTCCCGACTTTCGACTCCGGAAACATATTTAGAAATTGAAATATCCCAATAAAGATATGAAAAATATTAAATATTCCGAGTGATGTGTTGTTCTTTTTTCTCATCTTAATAAGGAACATTGTAAAAGACTTTTGTTGTTGATAGACCCCAATACATTTTGTTTCAACTCACTATTTACATGCGCTAACACTAACACGCATTTCAACAGACTAGATTGTTAAACTACAATCAGAGAGTATGAATATAAATTGGAATAAATCAATTATAAAATATTCATTAAATCTACTAAATGAGTTGCCACAAAATATCGAATGCACGACCACGACTGCTGCGAATTAATGAAAATCGGAAAAGTAAATGATTAAATAACTATATAATGAAAACCGTGATGAGGTCTGTTCGAATTGAATTTATAGAGACGTGTATCATTACAAAAATCCTCAAGTTAAAAAGTAAACATAAAATTTAATCTATTCCAAAGATCAGACAATACTAAAAGAATAATTCCTAAAATCAAAATACTAATTATTCTCTTTCGAAAAAAAATAAATTAATATTTGACTGGCCTCTGCAAACGTCATTATCTTTTTCCCTTAATGACCCTTCAGATGGCTTATTCAGCCCTTTTTAAAAATAGAACTCCCACCCGGCCGAAACTCACGGGAATCTCGTAGGAAAATAGAAAAAATAAAGTGTAATAGAGTAGCGGTAATACCGAAAAAGGTACATTTGAAAGGGATCCACGGCACCTGAAGAATAAAGAGTCACTCCGCGGAAAGAATTCGTGAGATAAATCTATATTTTAGATTTTGTTTGCATGTATTACCTCTACAACGTGTATTGTGTAGTTAAAATGTTATTTGAAGTGATTTTTTATGCCACTGATTGTATAATGTAGCATTGATTATAGTAATATTGGTATACTATAGTATTATGTATGTATTGGTATATGTAATAGTTTTAAGATCTCTCAACGAGCTATAGACAGGGCTATACTCGAAGTATTTTTGAAGGATCGCATTCGAAATTTTGTGATCAGACATTGAACTAAAGTTATGAACATGGGTTTGGGCTATCGACATAGCCCAAAGTATTAGCAATGTTAAGCGGCAGTGTGCTGGTCATCTCTGCCATGGAACCGACAGCCCAAGAAGCAAGAGGGTTCTAGAATGTAGGCCACGTCTTGGCAAGCGTAGCGTAGGACACACGCTAGGTGCAATGACGACCTACGCTAAGACCCCGTCCAGATTGAGCGTATTACGCGCGTATTAGGCCTGACTACAAACAATTTAACGAGGACGGGGTCTAACTGTCTGGAGACGGAGTTCGGAAGACTAACGGCACGCCTAAAATTAAAAAAAATGTAGCGCGATTCCTTTTATAAAACTTGCTCTTTATTTTTTCCAGGCGATTATTTTAAAATAAAAACAAGGAAATACAGCATGAATCACCTTAACCTTGAGTAAAGTATATGATATATTTTACACACAATGGCTATATTATTCGGAGTGTGGATCACGTAGGCTCAAAACGTCCCTAAAACGCCGTGTAACTCTTATAACTGTGACAAACAATCGTTACTCACACACGCGGCGCCCTCCAAATCGTCTGAACATTGTAAATTATACGAATATATCATGCAATGTCTAAGTTTGTAAAATTATTTCTTGAATTAGTACTAAGATGTAGTATTGATGAGTTACTGACGAATCGGACCAGGCTCCTCTCTCTTTCTCGTTCTATTTCTTTCTCTCACTTTCTTTCTCATACCAGTAGGCTACATTGTCATATTTCATGCGGTTCCAGTTGCATATTACAACCCATGCCACCCAGACCTAATAACCGTAATTAGGGCACAGAAAATAGTTGCCTTCATTCTATATTCTCCATTATCATCAGAACCTGAACTCCGAAACAGGTCGGAGATAGAACAGGATGGAAGGAAATAATTAACAATTTCGTGAAGGATTTCCAGAACGGACACGACCTTCAAACCGCTTCAGCAATGAAGAGGACAACCAAGAAGAAAAAGAAGTCATAGGCGATAAGGACCCAGAGATCTTCAAGAAAAGACCTTAGTCTTCTCTCAAAGGTCGGCAACGCATATACCTCTGGTGTTGCGGATGTCTCTGGACGTCGGTGATCACTTTATATCAGGTGGCCCAACAGTTAGTTTGCCTCCTATGCTATAAAAAAACCTATTTCCAGGGAAGTCTAAACTGCTGATCTCCTAGTAATAACATCATAATAATCCTAGTAATAATAGTAATTGCACAGTACTGAGCGCATAAAATTTACTCAGCTGATCAGATACTGACACGAGAAGAACAAGTAATAACATCGATCCCAGCTACTAAAGTGAACCACCTTTTTGTAGCGCAAACGAGCATCGAGTCATTTGTTGATCACTCCGCAAATTAGGATGCATTGCCTCTACCCCATCTCCGGGAGCTGGAGATACATCCGACCTTGAACTCAGCCGAAAGTAAATACAGCGGTTGGTTTACTTAATCGTGAATCAAGTATTTTATAGTTCATTTACATGAGTACAGACGTGCACAGAATTCTTATTCTCTAATCAACATCGCATTACAACCTGGATTCCCCGAACAGTAATAGTAACCGCGCAAATGTCGCCTTAGGTATAGAGACTTCAAGGCCTATATACTACAGTCCTGAAGTGGCTTCTTCTACAAGGCTTCTGTTAGAAATCTGACGTCTGTCTATAGAAGATGTTTAGGTAATTACGAAGAATCCCTATTAGTACATGGAAAAGTTAAATTTAGGGTTGCGTTTTTCAGAGGACGCAATTTTATTTTTTTAACATGCAGAAGGGGGTCAATAAATGCTTAAGTTCAAGTTTGTGGGGTCGCCCCTTGTCCCCCGGAGGCCATCTTGGAAAACTTGGAGCAAAGGGCTCTCGCGCTGTATCTCGTAAACTAGCAACCCTACAGGAAATTTTATCAATCATCGAACGTAACAGATTAAATTGTCTACAACTTTATTTACATTACTTTTTAACGTCAAGTGTCCAATAAAAAGTTATAAGAAAAATATCTTCCGTCTCTTAAACGGTGAGGCCAGTTATCAATAGAAGCACGTACTCTTTCCATGGGGAAATTCTTCACTGCTGCTATTGATTGTTTTCGGTACTCCAAATTATCATGGCGTTAAGAGCAAGCTGTACTCTCTAAAAATGACCATAAATCATAATCCAGCGGATTAAGGTCGGGACTAGACGAAGGCCAGTCTTCAGCTCTGATGAAGTCCGAGACGTTCGCTTCCAACCAAGACTGCGTGGACCGAGCTTTATGACCCGGTGTCAAGTCTAACTGGAAGGACCATACTTGGTTATTGAACATGGTGTTATTAAGGGGCTTATCTACCTTCTCAAGAATGGTATTTTGATACACTTGTGCGGATGTTTTGATACCTTTTTCACAAAAATATGGCTCAGTCACTCCTTCATAGCTACTAACACCCCACCAAACCGTCATTGAAGTCGGTTAATGCCCACGTTGCACTCTGTCCACTAATTGGGAAGCTTCCTTAGAGCTTTGAGCATAAATACGGTCATATCGTTTGTTACAATGTTACTCAATTTTAAAAAATTTCTGATTCCTATGTAAACAAAATTGTTCTGTGGCCTCCCTTTGCAAACCGCTTCAGTAGTTGTTTCGATTTTACCACCCTATTCATCTTTAAATTATCAGTTAAGCAATGACCAGTGCGTCTCTTATAGGCTGCAAGTCCTAAGTCATCTCTTAAAATACGCGACATGGTTCTATCTCTATTTCCCCAGATCTTTTGCTTTCGGACAGGATTTCTTCGAATTCTTTCCCCTTAATGATTTGATCACCTTTTTTGTATGAACACTAAGTGGAGGGCTAGATCTTTGTTTATCACAAACAGAGGAAGTCTTATTGTACCCATTAATAGCCCGGTACACAAACATTTGACTAATACAATGTGTATGGAGAGTTTTAAAAATTGCATTTGGCTCCATACCTGTGTTATGCAATCATAGCGATTCTGTTTTCTTTATCACCCTCCATTTTAATATCGCAAAATATTGTAAAACGTATTGGCTACAAAATGAGAAAACACAATGAACAATCGGATAAAATGACAGATTCCAAATTCAATTGTAATATTTTTTTATTTTTAATTGTAATAGTATTTATGGTGATACCATATTATATGGTTATACTATATATGGTTATACTAAGAAAACTGTGGTATTTGTAAATAAACTGCTTCTAAAGGGCTTAAACAAAATGTTGATAAAATTTCCTGTGTATTCAGATCGTAAATCATATTTCAACTTTTTATTCCCCCCGTCTCCACGGAATTGAAACTTATCCGAGTGAAACCTAAGGGCGCAGCTAGTAATACATTTCCCTTAAGGTTTAATGTTTTGTTTGTTAAATTATGTCTGACAAACAAACACACAAAAGTATCAAGTGTAATTTATCGCGGAGGGACAGAGTATACATTTACTTGCTTCGTTAAATATGTTAAGCATTATATATTTACATAACTTAAGCGATTCGCATTACAAACATAAATAATGAAATTAATGAAAATCCTTTGTATCAATACGTGGGACGCGAATCAGATGCTGCGAGGCCATTGTTGTGTGATTGAAAAGAATTGTGGAGATTTTTTTATTTATATTGGAGAGCACCGATGTTTTTGCCACTGAATGAAATTTTCAATTATTATTTTCATACTGGGCTTATATTAATATTGTGTTTAAAAAAAATGTATAATCTAATGCAGCTTAAATTTTTTAAACGACACAATTGATGTATTTTAATATGAAGGGGTACCTTATGTAAGAATTAAGTATGTGGGATCACAGTTCTTGTTCGTAAGCGCCATCTCGTGAAAACTATTATTAATATTTACAATAAAGTATGATTATATTTAAAATAAACGAACTAATGCTAGCTATGGTACGGTTACCAGGTACTCAATTTCACTTGCAATTGGTTATCTAGAATCTAGCAAATTGATAAGGCCTCGCACTCAAACAGATAGTTTTCACTATTACAGTTGCGGGAGTCTTAAAATTCCATACAAATTATAAAAGAGCTTATTCTGGTCGGCAACGCATCTGTTAGACCCCTGGTGTTGCGGATGTCTGTGGGCGTTGGTGATCACTTTACATCAGGTTACCCAAATGCTCGTTTGCCTCCTATACTATAAAAAAATCTAGTACTTGCTACCACGGTTCGTAGCAACTAGCAAGCTTCAAAAAGAATGTGCTCTAGAATAATGCTTCGTATATATTGTGAG
>LUGF01053321.1:0-15930 GCA_001625245.1 Calycopis cecrops
TTCAACCCCTAAGGGGGTGAAATAGGGTGTTAAAGTTTATATGGATTTCTTAGAAATTACACGCGGTGAAACCGCGGGCACAGCTAGTCATTTATGTGACTTCTCATCAGTGATATGTGACCGAAACAGGCGCTCTTTAACACTGTTTATTCATTTAAAAATAACTAGCTGCGCCCCGCGGATTCATCCGCGTAACTTTCGATCCCGTGGGAATATCGGGATGAAAAATAGATGTTGGTCGATTCTCAGACCTACTCAATATGCTCACAAAATTTCATGAGAAACGGTCAAGCCGTTTCGGAGGAGTATGGCAACGAAAACTGTGACACGAGAATTTTATATATTAGATATTATTAATTATTATTTTGCATTATTATGCAAAAAAATACATGTATGTCATGCTTATTTAGTCGCTTACACGAGATCGGCATAAAGTGAGAGCTGTACTGTCGTATTTCGTGCGGTGTGTAAGTAGCCGGTGGTCCATGGAGATGGGAGGAGGAAGGAGGGCAACGCATTCGTTTATCTCTATGCGGATATCTATGGCCGTCGATAATCATGAAAATGTCTCCGACTGCTCGTTTGCCCTCTATAACATAAAAAAATATCATAGATAAAAAAAGAAACTCAATTACTGCTACAGACAGAATAATGTTAATGCATGTATGTCATGCTTATTTTTAGTCTGATGAATTTGGACATTGCTTTCGATCTGCCAACGTTAATATTATCCTCAAATGCTATTTAACAAAGGTATACTGAAGTTGTATACGAACGATTATTTATAATGTTAAGTCGAAATCTATTCTTTGCAGTTTCGTTATCATACCACGCCTGTCGTCTAGATTCTCAATGTTATCGTTTAATTGTAAAAATACAACAATAATTATTTATAATAGTAATAATACCTGCCCCATGACATTATGGAATTCATAATAATTATAAAAAGTTCTGCATTGTACCGTACCTGACCTGTACATAAAACAGTTTTTTTTTAGTAGTTTATGGGGGCAAACGAACAGTCGGACTACCAACGCCCATAGACATCCGCTAAGATATAAATAGACGCGTTGCCCTCCTTCCTTCTCTCACCTCCATGGGCCACCGGCTACTTACACACCGCACGAGACGCGACAGTACAGCTGTCACTTAGGGTCAATTCACACCAAAAGCGCGGCGAAGCGCAGCGAAGCGCAGCGAAGCGCGAATGCTCGAGAAGTCGCGGGCCTCCGCTAGCCTTGGTATTGTATAAGCAGTCGTACATTTGCACCAAATAAATAAGATTTTCTTCATTCATTTCTAACACTTAATTGTTTGTTTGTGTGTTGTAAACTCTGTATTAATTACCTACACTGCAAGGAATGAATGCAATGCTCGGGCGCAACAGACACGAGCGGGGAGCGGGCGCGACGGGCGGGATATTTCCAGCGGCCGCTCGCGACTGCGCGAGCATTCCCGAGAATTCCCGCGAAGTCGCACGGCTCCGATTATGGAATTCCAGCGAAGTCTCGCGCATTCGAGCGACTTCGCGGGAATCCGCGCGTCGCGTTCGAGTTTCTCATGCGATAATAAGTATTATAATAATTGTTATAAAGTTGAAATTCATATGACACATAAACTGCACTCCGTTTCGCTGCGCTTCGCCGCGCTTTTGGTGTGAATTGACCCTTAGGTGTCGTGTAAGCGAGAGTTACCTCCCCGACCGTGCCCCCCAATTCACCTACATGCGTACTTGCAGCGTGGCACTTAAAAAAACAAGGCATCAAGACGTAACTGACCTACGTATTTGACAAAAATTTCAGCTTAATCTCTTCACGCGTTTTAGAGAAAAAGGTCTTGACAGACGTACAGACAGACGGACAACAAAGCGATCCTATAAGGGTTCCGTTTTTTCTCTTTGAGATACGGAACCCTAATTATGTATGCAATTAAGCAGGGCAGGTCGCGGTCGATGTACGGTCCCCAAGTTGAATCACCGTTTAGTTTTGGCAGTTTCAAAAACCTGCTTGTGGTCAAGAAGGCTCAAGGTACATATTATAAAGGAATACATTTAACCGGTCGGCATCTTATTTCATTTATTTATTTATTTATTTATTTATTTATTTATTGAAAGAAAAACCTACAGCTATAACATGACAATATTAAATTTAGTATACAAAGCAATGAGCCAAACAAAGGTTTTTACAAATAGAAACGTATAAGGAATTACAACAGAAATGAACATGGTTTACTTAGCGCTCACAGTTTTAGAGAAAAATAATACGTGTTTTACAATACAATCATTTTAAGTTCTATTAGTTATTAAAAAAGTGTTGTGATACTATACGCCTTGTCTGATTTACTCCGCCATGAAATATGTCAACTTCAAACGTTTTTGATAAATTATTAAATTTATTACAAGTTCGCCACAGAAAACTATTCTGCCTATAATTAGTGTTCACTTTAGGGACAGTGAAAGAGGCATTGAATCTACGTGACTTCGAGGGCACATTTATAATTATTAATATTAGACAAGAGATCGGGGCAGTCAATCTGTCCTGATACTATTTTGGACAGGTAGGTGACGTCCTTATGTATATATATAGATTCATAATGTTTATTTACTAATACTAATACTAGCTTCCGCCCGCAGCTTTGCCCGCGTGGATTCCGGACGCCAAAAATGAGCTTATTATAAAATATAATAAACCTTCCTCTTGAATCACTCTGTCTATCAAAAAAACCCCATGAAAATCGGTTGCATAATTATAAAGATCTAAGCATACAGACACACAGACGGCGGATAGCGATTTTGTTTTATACTAAGTACGAGATGATTATAAAAAGGAAAGATAATTTTGTTTGTTTGAATCGAATAGACTTTTAGAGTACTGGATCGATTATAACTAACATTTAAATAATAGAAAGCTATATTTTTTTTATAATTTATATCTGTTATTCTTCAATTCATTTTTTTTTTCTTTTTTTTTCTCTTCTTATATTCATTATATGTTTTGTTTGTTATCTTTATTTACTTTCCTTACTATGTGTTTCGCGAACTTTATAAATTTACACAATTTAACAAAAAAGAAACTTATTAAAAAGGCTTATTATTCAGTCAAGGACTATGTAGATGATAAGAATGCATGGGCCTAAATTGTTTGTTAATCTGATAATCTGTTCTGTAATGACAAATGTATGTACATATAATATATAAGTGAATATTTTGTAATTGTACATTATAAAAGAGCGATTGCTGGAGAGTTTCTTTCCTCCGAAACGGTAGTAGTTTAAACCAAGACTTCAAAAAAGCGATAAACCTATCCAATTTTTGAGAAATAAAGAATTTGAAATTTGAAATAGGCGATTTTTTTGTTACCATTATTAATCAGTTTAAATTTTTGGCGCCCAACGAAGTGAGCACGGGCGGACTAGTCTATGCTAACATTATAAAGGGGAATATATATTTTTTGATTGTTTCGAAGAAGCTCCACAACTTTTTTTTTATCCACAGGCTCCACAATGCTAGACCGATTTTACCCACTATTTCACTACCTAATAGATGGCTATATTCTCAGGAAGTAACAAAAGTTAATTTTTTTTTTTATTTTAGACTCCGAATGGAGCGCACACGGTTCGGCAAGTACCTGGCGTATATTTTGACTAGTACGCCTTAGTGGTGTCATATGCTACTAGTCCTTCTAATATTATACATGCCTAAGATAGTAAGAATGTACGTTACTATTTTCTAGCAAAATCTACAAAAAATATTTAAATGAATATTGGTACAGGCATAAATAAACAAGGAGGAAATACTGAACAGAAAAAGGCTAGATTTTATGCGAATATAGAATAAGAAAACCTAACTAAGTACGCAAAGTGGCGGTATTCCTATACCTATACTATAAGCAAGCTATACCTACTAAAAGCAGAAAATTCTAATCCGCTATTGTCTATTTCGACTATTTATTGATATAATTTTACAGTTACAACCGGTTTTGTATGTCCAATATCACATCATCAGTTATGATGATGAGGTGCAAAATCTAAACTGGTGGATAATTTAATGGTTGGTCCTACATTTGATAGCTTAGTTTAATCTCCATCAAGATTCTCTCCAATCCTGTCCCGTCGAAGAACATTCGTGTTTGGAATTTGGGTTGCCAGATAAGCGGGATTCGCAGCGATGGCATCGCTGATGATTGGTCACGTCTGCCTATTAAGTACCTTCACTCGAGATTTGAAAATTCCTACATTATAATTAAAAGGGAACACAGCCGCTGTCAAAATTCCACAGTATTGCTGTGCGTGTGATGATTGTACTTGGACATCCCATTTAGTGATCTCAACCGGTATTCTCCCTCCTTTTCCCTTCATCTAAGCCCATCCGAGAGACGATCGCCGCGGCATCGTCATAAACCTTCCTTGACAAACTGTCCAGTTAGATAAAACCAATTTCAAGAAGGAGATCGATCGCCGAATTCAATTCGGATGGGCAGCGTTCGTGAAGTTAAAGAGGATCTTTTTCTTCACTCATTCATTTCATTCAATAAAGTCCCTTAAGTCGAAAGTCACTCAAGCCACAGGTGGACTGTCGATTTCGTTAGAGTAGCAGGGAGTCCCTGGATGCAAGTGGCTGGAGACCCTGACCTATGACGCAGTACGAGGGAGGCCTGTCCTGCAGTGGACGTCCCGACTCTTGATGTATGATGAATGTGGTCTGGTTCTCTACTGGTAGAATAGCGAAACGCCTTATCATTCCTCATTTCTCCCTTCTAATGAAGTCGGGCGAGCATTCGGAAACGAAATATTAAAAACAGCCCAAGCGCGAGTCGGATTCTCGCACGAAGGGTTCCGTACCATCATTATCATCATAAAGTAAAAAAAATAGTTAAAACACGTTTACTGTACAAGGACCTACCTTAATATTTTTTTTTTTTTATTTTTAGTATTTGCTGTTATAGCGGCAACGGAAATACATAATTTGTGGAAATTTCAGCTTTCTAGCTATCACGGTTTATGAGATACAGCCTGGTGACAGACAGACAGACAGACAAACGGACAGCGAGATCATAGTAATAGGGTTCCGTTTTTGCCTTATAAGTAACCCTAAAAACCAAGTTTACTCGAATGGGGTCGTTGAACTAGCCGAAACTTTAAAAACACTCAAACATAACGGGTCCATGACATACAACTTACTAAATCGTGTTTTTAACAGCACTTTTTGAGAATCTTTAAATAATATAGTAAAATCTTTTTTTTTTTTTTTTGTGATATAGGAGGGCAAACGAGCAGCCGGAGCCATTTTCATGACTACCGACGCCCACAAACATCCGCATAGAGGCTATACAGATGCGCTGCCTTCCTTTCTCCTCCCACCTCCATGGGCCACCGGCTACTTACACACCGCACGAAACGCGACAGCACAGCTGTCACTTTACGCCAGTCTCGTGTAAGCGAGAGGTACCTCCCCGGTCGTGCCGGACCAATTCGACTGCATGCAAGCATGCAGTGTGGCACTACCTCTTACAAAAATCGTAAGAATGTCAAAACTGTACATTGAATATTATATATATAATAGGTAATATACAATCGATATCGAGGCCAAAAATATAGTTTTTAGAATTTTTGTCTGTTTGTCTGTATGTATGTCCGGGCTAAACTCAAAAAGTACTGCATGGATTTACTTCAAATTTTTCATGAATATTACTAACATGTCACATAGGCTACATATTATTATTTATTTATTTATTTATTTATTTATTATTAACGGGATACACCCTATGATATTTCCATGGAATCGAAACTTATACGGGCGAAACCGCGGGACGCAGCTAGTACTAAATAAATATAAATTATAATGAAAAAAAAATTATAATAATATAAATTTAAATATCTTATTTTAAATATAATATAAATATTTTAGGAAGAGGTAGTGCCATACATTGTGCATGACACTACATCCTCCTATGCAACGGAATTGGGCCGGCACGACCGGGGAAGTACCTCTCGCTCACTTGATACTGGCGTAAAGTGACAGCGTCGCTGTCGCGTTTCGTGCGGTTTGTGAATAGCCGGTGGCCCATTTTGGGGATGATAGGAGGGCAACGCATCTGCGTAACAATCATGCGAATGTCAATGGGCGCCTGTAGTCATCAAAAGGCTCCGATTGCTCGTTTGCCCCTATAAGCTATAAATAAATAAATACCTATCTCGTTTGTACAACTATGACACGTATTACGTCTATTTCAGTTATTGCTGTTTTTTTTATAGTACGGCGGCAAACGAGCAGCAAAAGAGCCCCTCGATGACGAAGGATGACGCCCATAAACATCCACATAGAGGTAAGGCAAATACATTTATTTACTGCTCTTCTGCCTTCAAGAGCCACCGAAAACTCACACTACGCATGAAACGTGACATCACTTCACGGCGGTGTTGTGTGAGCGACAGACCTCGGTCGCGCCTGCCTAATTCGGCTGCAAATCGACATGGCACTTATTCGTATTTGCATTACAATATCTAAAAAAAACAACAAACAGAAAGAGGTAGTGCCATACTGCATACTTGCATGCAGCCGAATTGGGCCGGCACGACCGGGGAGGTACCTCTCGCTTACACGAGACCGGCGTGAAGTGACAGCTGTGCTGTCGCGTTTCGTGCGGTGTGTAAGTAGCCTGTGGCCCACGGAGGTGGGAGGAGAAAGGGGGGCAGCGCGTATAGTCTCTATGCAGATGTCTTGGACGTCGGTAGTCATGAAAATGGCTACAACTGCTCGTTTGTCCCCTATACCATAAAAAAAAAAGTTCTGGTTAAAAAATCTATGATCCTTCATTCACCTACGGATATTTTCAGTATTCTTATTCGCTACATGATATAAAACAAAGTCGCTATGCGCCGTTTGTGTGCCCGTATGCTTAGATCTTTAAAATTACTTCGACAACAGATATTGATGGGGTTTTTTTAATAGACAGAGTGATTCAAGAGGAAGGTTTGTATAATAACTCCATTTTTGAAGGCCGGAATTCACGCGGGCGATGCTGCGGGCGGAAGCTAGTATTAGTGTAAATACTATACATGTACCTAGTACACAAGTGTATTCTCTATTCCCTCTTTCTCCTATTCCGATCGGTCGGGCAGGACCGACGCTACGGCTTGTCGTGCTTCTGCTCTCCGCGGCACGGGGGTGTAACACCGCCAACTTCCTGTCTCCGGATTGTTATTATAAATTGAAAAATCCCAATAAGAATTTTTAGTCCGACCCGGAATCTCATGTCTGTGATTGAAGGTGCTTACCACTAGACCACGAGTCAGCTAATTTTGAATCAGTCCTTAGTCTAGTCCAAACTTATGGTGAAATTTTATATCCAGTAGCCAAAATCCATCGATGGATATAACATTGAATTGCATTACTCTTATGATATGCTTAGGATCTTATCTACTAAATAAGATCCTAAGCTTAACAACTAACTTAAACTTAACAAATAAGGAAAAATTTCGTAAATTAAATAGGCAAGACAAGTATTTTTCCGTTTACATTGGCTTCATTTCCTTGGCTGGCTGTCTCTCTGGCTTCCTATAAATATTTCAATTGTTAATTTAGTTTCGTTGCATCGAAACGTGCTTTCATACTGCTTCTTAACACCGACGAGTAGGGACGATTTAGCTGTTGTGTGTTGTTAGGAGTACACATGAGTCTGTGGTACAGTGAGTGTGTTAGTAGAGGCATGTACCTACGTCTTTAGTTTTTTTTATTATCTAGTGGTTAATTTTACAAGTGTAAAAAGTAAAAAATTGAATTAGGTAAGCTTTCGTCCTTTTCATTTTTTTTATTATTTAATTTCATTCATCATTTCCTTTATTTTTAAATGCAAGAATCCCAGTGTAGAATAACTCCAGTCGCAGGCACTTTATTTAATTTTACGAAATTTATATTAATTTTGTCGTAAGAATTAAGAAAGAAAGTATACTTTATTGTGCAAATAATCATTTGGAATAACAATAATAAATAATTGGTCGTATAAAATATTATGGCAGTATTTATTTCATTGTTTAATCTATCGTGTAAATAAAGTAACTGTATATATCTTATAAAAATTACCTAAATATTGTAAAATGGGGTCAAAATGGGTCAGTCAGTAAAAAAAGTCAGTTTTTAACGCTGGTTATTACAATTTGATTAAATTTAATATTAACAATAGCATTTGTAAATGTATACTGTAAATTGTTATATCTAATAGGTTTAATTTTAAAATCAGTAACAATTTATTGTGTATACATCCTAGCTTCCAATTTTTCAAAAAATCGGGACACATAACATTTCTTGAAAAAAAACAGTCGGAAAAAGGAACGAATCTGTTCAAAACGAAACCATAATATAACTAAACTTCAAATATTAGCCCTGCTTTCGTTCAGATTACATTCTTCCTTTTCTCTATTGTTGGGATAAACAATGTAAAAAATATAAATGTACTAATAGTTTAATAAAGTTAATTTCTCTATGACGTTTTACTTGCGCTATCCAAAACGGTAGAAAATTTTGAAATTTTAAAACGATAAAGTTTTCCTGTCACTTTTTTGCCTATATAAACAGCAACCCAAATTATATAAAAATATTGTTATTATTGTTTCGTGAACAATAGCGCAAGCTACCGTTACTATGTAAAGCAATTTGTCTTATTTATCCTGCTACTATTGATTATTTATATTCTATTGTTCCATATATTTTATTCGAGACCAAATCGAAATAAAAGCTTCTTCCTTTGGTGATATAATAATAAATTTAAGTATTGGTATAACTTTTGACCTTTGGCGCTCTTTGGGGGAGGCCTATGTCCAGCAGTGGACGTGTTCCGGCTGATGATGATGATGATGATGATGATGATGATGATGATGATAATGATGATGATGATGATGATGATAATAGGCACAATATTAAAATTCTCTACAATTTTTCCTACCAAATTGAACCGATTTTCAAGAAATTATCTGCGTATATTCGGCAACTTAGAGAATTAATTATTCAACGTTTCATTTTACAAGGTTGATAAAAGCGAGAGGCATTAAATAAAACCCGGTCAGCTGACATCGACTATGGGCGGCCAGGGTCATTCACCGCGTGCGAGGTGTAAACCGGTAAAAAAAATACCCGGTAGAAAGCATGATTACAATTTTTCGCTATGTTAAATAGTTGTTGTTTGAAAAAAGTATTTTCGTACATTTGTCTTAAACTTTTTTTTAATAGTTTCTGATTAGCTGTAGGCACTTATAGTATATGTGGTTTAATTTAATGCCTCTCGCTTTTATCAACCTTGTTGTTACAGTTCTGGGCGCAGACAGTAATTTATTTATGATCTGTTTTATATTTTATTTATAAAAATAATGGCTGTATTGATAAAACATTACAAGTTTCTCACTTAGTGTACTCAGAAGTTCCGATTTTTTTATTAGTAAAAGTAAATACCAATTTAAATTATTGTCAATTTAGAAAGAAGAGAAGAAGAAACTACCGCCCTATTTCGCTTCTGAGTCATGTCTATAAGTTGTTTTCAAGGTTCATCACGAATTGTCTTGCTCGAAGACTCAACGAATACCAGCCACCGGTGCTGGCTGGGATTCGAAGCGGCTACAGCACCATAGACCACTTCCACATGCTGCGGCAGATTGTACAGAAGACCGAAGAGTACAATCGTCCCTATATCTAACGTTTGTGGACTATGAGAAGAGATTTGATTCCATCGAAACCTGGTCTGTTCTGAATTTCTTGTAGCGTTACCAGGTAGACTGGCGATATCATCGAGGTGATTAGATGTCTTTATAATGTCGCAACGATGACCGTGGAAGTACAGGGTTAGCGTACTGAAGATGTCAACCTATGATGAGTCGTAAGATAGAGGGATGTTATATCCCCGAAACTGTTCGCTAACAGTCTAGAGGACATGTTCAAGATGTTGCACTGGAAAGACAAGAAAAGAAAAATGTTAACGGCAAGTACATCTCTCACCTGCTATTTGCAGACGACATAGTCGTTATGGCCGAAACGCTGAATAATCTACTACAGATGCTGAATGGCCTGGCTGATTCTTCTCTTCGTATAGGTATTCGGAATAATTTGGATAAAAACAAATAAGGCCTTGTCCAGAAGGGGCGAATTCGCCGCGAATCCTATCGCGCGAATTCATACGCGCGTAGTTGAGATACTAGACATCAATACAGCGCGTCCACAAGCACGCGCGAATTCAAAATACGCGCGTAAATCGCGTGCACTACGCCAGACTCTCGACTCGCGCTTCATTCGCGCGTATTGCGCGCGAGTCGAGGTACTTGGGACGCCTTGTTGCGTCCAGTTGACGCGCGAACTTTAGAGTTCAACTCGATGTTTCGTATTGAATTCCTCCCCAAATGCTCGCGCGTTGGTACGCACCTTGTGGACGCAACGGTCGCGCGTAATACGCGCGAGAGAATCGCGGCGAATTCGCCCTTTCTGGACAAGCTATAACGACAAAAACATAAAACAACAAATAACGAGCACGTTATTCCGGAGCCAGTTGCCATACATGGACTCCAACTCGAGGCTGTTCAACAGTATGTTTGCCTAGGGCAAGTGCTCCAGCTGGCTAAAAAGAGCTTAGAGAAGGAAGTCCGGAGTAAAATGCGGTTAAGCTGGGCAGCATTTGGCAAACTTCGCCGTGTCTTCTGGTCGCCCATCCCACAATGTCTGAAGACCAAGGTCTTCAACCAATGCGTCCTACCAGTCGTGACCTATGGAGTCGAAATGTGGGCACTTACGGTCCGGCTGGTCCACCAATTTAAAGTTACTAAGCACGCTATGGAGAGAGCTATGTTTGGTGTTTCTCTGAGGGATGGAATTCGAAACGAAATAATTCGCCAGAGAACTAGAGTAACCGACATAGCTACTCGGATTAGTAAGCTGAAGTAGCAGTAAGCCGGTCATATTTGACGCAGAACCGATGACTGGTCAACTGGTTCAAGAGTGGAGACCGCGTGCCAGCAAACGTAATGTAGGATGCCCCGTGACTACGTGGACGACATACGCAAAACTGTAGGCAGGAAGTGGGAAAGGTTAGCCGAAAATCGACGCCCGTGGCGTGCTATGGGAGAGGCCGCCGTCCAACACTGGACTGCAATAGGCTGATGATGATGATGATGATTTTATATTTTATTATAATATTTTTATAAACTAACGAAAAATAATCAGTTCAATTGTAAATGGTTTGTACAGTTCACAACTTTTCGACAGTTTTTAATCTCGCGTATTATTTTGTAAACTGACGGTGTTTACAATGTTAAGGTGACATAATACACTTTTAAATTCTCATTTTAAATTTTAGAACTTATTAACATATGGTTATTTAAGCCCAGTCGACGACTTAAATGCCTACTCTCTAGGGTTGTTACTTTTATTTTTTGTGTATTTTGATAAGTTATAACTGTTCGTTTCGTCATTTATACTGTAAAAAAGTGTTATTTATGATATCTATAAGTGAAAGGGTATCATAATTTATATGTTATTATATATTAAGTTCAATCAACTCTGTGTATAATCTGTGTATAAAGAACTGTGTATAATCATATATTTTATTTGACGGCCGAATAACGAAGCGTCAATGACCATATTTCTTAAACAATATTTATATTTTTTCTATATATAGATTTGGGTACCGTTTATGAAATTTGGAACCCTATTATTAATGAAATAAAATTAGTTCTTAAACTATTTTGTGAAATCAAAAATGTTTACCCATTTTCAATTTAACAATAGTTCAAGTCAATAATTCTCAATCATAGTACATGCGAATTAAAAAATGATATTTTAGTGCGACTAGAGAGCATAGATAAGGTAACATTAACAGAGTTTTGAGGACAGTGACAGTTAAATTAGTTATAATTAAAAAGGAATACTAGATTTCTCTTTTGGGTAACTTGTAACATGTTATAATGCGGCTTCCATAGACAGAACCGTGTGATACACTAACCGAACTAGAGTACCGGGTAGGTACCTCTCGCTTACATGATACCGGCGTAAAGTGACAGCCGTGCTGTCGTGTTTCGTACGATGTGTAAGCAGCCGGTGGCCCATGGAGGTGAGGGGAACAAGAAGGGCAGCGTATCTGTATAGTCTCTATACGGATGTGTATGGGCGTCGTGTATTAGTAATCTTGAGTATGACTTCGACTGCTTGTNCCCCCCCCCCCCCCCCACCCCATACCATAAAAAGGTGTAATGGGCAACTTTTACTAAAGTTCTTTCTTGAGAAATAAGCATTGGACTCGTATCGGATCAGACATGCTAAATTTTTAAAAATATTATTTCAGAGACGATGTTAAGAATATTCTTTGGTGTTCTGTGTCTGGAGCTGGTAGCTTCTGGGGAATACCTAGAGGTCAACACAACACAGGGACCGGTACGTGGATACAAGTCGTCTGCTGGTATATTTGAGTTCTACGGAATACCCTACGCAACCACTCCAACAGGCCGAAACAAATTTAAGGTAGGTTACCTTTTCGCACCGTGAATACTGTTATTTACCGATCGCGTTAGAACAGTGGTTCTTAAACCGTGGTCCCCGGACCACTAGTGGTCCTTGGAGGCATCTCAAGTGGTCCTCGAGCCATGCTAATTAATAAGAGACAAGAGTCAACATAACATTATCTGAACAGTAGCTCCAGATCAATATACCAACTGAGTGGTAGGCGGCATAGTTAAAATTTTCTCAATTGGTCCCTCAGGACTAAAGGTTTAAGAACAACTCCTTACAGGGTGATGTTTTTCAAGGCTGTGTGGGTACTACACGAACGCGGTAAGTTGGGACCAAGCAAAGATTCCATTTCCCCTCTCTACCCCCGCACCACCCCGGTCGTATTAAGGCGACATCGGGGGAAGTGCTAGAGAGCATTCTTCGCGTTGTTGCTAGGTCCCAACTTGCCGCGTCCGTGTAGTATGTATGTAGATTTCTAACATCCTTGCTAGAGCCTGACTGATTTCTACGTATTAGAGAAGCTCACAGTTTATGTTTCTTACTTGGAAACAATAAGTGTGACATGCGTTGCCTTGCATTTTTTTATGGAATAGGGGGGGTAAACGAGAATTCGGAGCCATTTTCATGACTGCCGACGCCCATAGACATCCACATCGAGGCTATACAGATGCGCTGTCTCCCTTTCTCCTCCCACCTCCATAGGCCACCGGCTACTTACACTGTCTGTCACTGTCACTTTACCCCGATCTCGTGTAAGTGAGGGGTACCTCCTCCCGGATGTCGTGCCGGCCCAATTCAGCTACATGCAAGCATGCAGTGTGGCACTACCATTTATAGCATATCATTGTAGAGCGTAAATAGTATAATTTATCTCAATTTATCTGTCAGTACAGTGGTAAACATGTCCAATGGCAGATAATGTGATCCCGGAACTTCAGGGACTCAGACAAAAAGCTATTTTTAAGCATTGAGTTACCAACGTAGTAGTATCAATTCAGTTTCTAAGTCTTAATTTCTAAACATCAATGAAGATATATTTGAAATTTGAATTTCATCTGGACAGTGCGTTAAGCAGTTCGTCCTCTCAAAATTCTCTCTGACTCCCATCCCATCGGATTGTGGGTATAAGACACAAGTGAATTAGCATTTTAGGCACACAATCTATCTAGCATATTTTGTATGTAGTTGGCGAACTGTATATGAGAGCAGCTTGTGAATTTGAACCTGAGTCATTATTATTTAAATTAGGTACCCACTTAACTATTTACTTTAACATTAAAATTATACCTAAAAGTGTAATTATTTTTCAGGCACCTCTTCCACCGCCGACATGGAAAACACCATTGGAAGCCACAGAGCGAAATATAGCATGTCCTCAACGCCAAGGAAATAGATATAAAATTGTTATAAAAGAAGACTGTCTTGTTACAAATATTTATGTACCCAATACTAAAATAAAGGACCTTCCAGTAGTCGTTTATTTTCATGGAGGAGCATACCAAATTGGTTTTGGGGACAAGAGGAGACCAACGCATTTGGTAAAAACTAAAAAAGTTATTGCTTTGACTTTCAATTATCGCCTCGGAGCTCACGGTTTCCTTTGTCTTGGAACTAAGGACGTACCAGGAAATGCTGCTATGAAAGATCAAGTAGCTTTACTGCGGTGGGTTCAAGAGAATATTCGGTTTTTTGGTGGCAATCCTAATGATGTTACTATTTCTGGATGTAGTGCGGGAGGATCTTGTGTAGATCTTCACACGACATCTAAAATTTCATCTGGTTTGTTTCATAAGGTTATAGCAGAAAGTGGATCGTGCATGGCACCATCCAGTATTCAACTGGATCCTCTTCAAAATGCCAAAACGTATGCTGCGTTATTAAATTTTGATGAAGTGGATGATATTGAAAAATTAGAAGATTTTTATAAGAATGCATCTTTATCTCTGCTAACTTCTATTAATGTTATGGAAAGATATGACGCCTCAGTGATGTTCACACCCTGCCTTGAGAAGGATGTGGGTCAAGAAATGTTTTTGGACACTATTCCCAGTAAGATCGGTGAGAGCAGCCAAGTTCCCATGCTCTTTGGGCATACAGACTTGGAGGGAATGACCCGGATATCATATTATGAAAAGTGGCACGGTCTAATGGAAGAAAATTTCTCTTACTTTTTACCAGAAAATCTTGAATTCAAAACGAAAAAGGATCGAATAAAAGTTGCAAATAAAGTCAAAGATTTTTATTTTGGCAATGAAACAAAGGCAGTCACTCCTTTGGGATTTGTAAATTATTTATCAGATACAATTTTTATGCATGCAATATTAAGGTCTGTTGATTTACACACAAAGGCTGGCAATAACCAAATATTTTTTTACGAATATTCATTCGTAGATGACCACAGTAATAATCAAACATACTTTAACACCACAATCAAACATCTCCGCGGTGCATCTCACTGTGCACAATCACGAGCAGTTTTAGATGAAGAAAATGAGGATGGGCTTTCCGAAGAACGTAAAAAGATGAAGGCCAATATGAGAGAATTATGGCTAAATTTTATTGTTAACGGGTGAGCTTTTTACACTTTTATTACTTTCTGTAGGGATTAAGTAATTAAAAAAAAACAAATTGGTGAGTATGAAGTTGCGAATTCGTATGAAAATTTAAAAAAATTTAACTCATTATTTGAGCTAATCAAAATACTTTTCCAAATTTATTTTATCTAATCAGTCTCACTATTTTTAAGCCAGTCCAATTATACATTAACTGTAGAAATCGGCCGGAGGATAGACAATAAAGACAAAGCAAACGTCTTCTACTGTTTACAGTCAAACGTCTAAAATCATGTTAAAATTAATCCCATTTGTAAAAGAGTCTAAATTCTGGAAAGAGTGAAAACCTGCAGTGATTGGTGATTGTGAAGGTCGAAAAACTTGTATCTGTAAATAATTATACCATAGCATAAAGAAACTATGATGTATAAGCCAGGCTCTGGTCTATTAGTCAGTCATCTATATCCAGAAAAAATAAATATAATTTTACTATGTAATCTTTTTTACGCACTGTTTTTTTGATATGCCAGAATCCAACCAATGAGACGGACGCTTATAGTTGTTGTTCAAGATTCAGATTATAGTGTATTATTAATACGTACCTATACTGTAGACCTACTTACCTTTTTTTTTTGCTCATCCTTAGATTAAGTTAGATCCTATTCATCCATTTTACTGTCAGGGCAGGATTTTGGGCCATTCTCCAAAATTCAGCTCTTTAATCTCAATAACAGCCGAACAAAAAAAAAATAATAATAAAAAAATTTGTGCCATCGACACGAATAAAGCTGCGTATCGACTATGCGCTCCTGGCGCGCGTGCCATGAACACCCGCACCAAGAGTGCGTTCCGTCGAACGCGCTCCAAATATTCGATTGGTATCAACTAAGCGCGCATGGC
>LUGF01053321.1:17031-38124 GCA_001625245.1 Calycopis cecrops
CACTGTTTTGTTGCTATGCCAGGATCCAACCAATGAGACGGACGCTTATAGTTGTTGTTCAAGATTCAGATTATAGTGTATTATTAATACGTACCTATACTGTAGACCTACTTACCTTTTTTTTTTGCTTATCCTTAGTTTAAGTTAGATCCTATTCATCCATTTTACTGTCAGGGCAGGATTTTGGGTCATTCTCCAAAATTCAGCTCTTTAATCTCAATAACAGCTGAACGAAAAAAAATAATAATAATAAAAAAACTTGTGCCATCGACACGAATAAGAAGAAGTGACACGAGAATTTAAGACCGACGCCAAGGCAGGTTTTCTTCTTCTGTCAACATTCGATTGACACTAACTTGAAGCAATTTAGTTTATTTTGAACCTTTAATTGCAGTGTATTAAAGTCGGATCTATTCGATTACTATAACAACTTCACAAAAAGCACTATCTTATCAAAATTCGTGGCTGAATTTAAAATTACAATAATTCGTGTTTTAAATAAATTGGAATATCAAAATGCAATCATTGTTATTACATATATCAAATACAAAAATTATATTCGGTATTTCCGAACCTATACGACCTGGGGTCCTTCAAGAAAAGAGCTTACTTATACTTAAAATGCCGGCAACGCGCCTGCAAAGCCTCGAGTTTTGCAGATGTCTATGGGCGGCGGTAGTCATCTAGCAACTGCTCGTTTGCCCCTTAATCCTATAAAAAAAAATATGGTTAGGGGATCACATAGATAAAAATCTATTTACTCTAAGGGTTTGTTTATACACAAATGATGATATTTTTTTTTAAATGACATTTAGTTTTGTATTTAATTACCTTATGTTTTCAGTACACCCGTTTCTCAAGAATCAAGATTCCGGAGTTGGCCGCCAGTGCAGAAAGACGGAAGTCCTTACATGTCGCTAAATACTAAAATGAAATTGATTAAAAAAAATAACAATCGTGCGAAATTTTGGGATGATATTTACGATAAACATTACCGAATTCCAATCCCACCATCTCCTTAAATCATTAATTTATATCGGTATATTTAATGTATCTTAATCTTTGATTATTTAAATACTAAATATTCGCTTAAAATAGGTATGTAGTGTACAAAATTAGAAACTAGCTTATAAGAGGTATAATTATGTATAAATATGTTTACAACGTTCTGTTTTGTTTAATTTTCTATCAGTGTCCTTTTACTTAATTTGAATTTGACAGGTGTATCCAAAATGTATATCCGGCCTTAATTAATTTGGTTGGTGTTTATGTCTGTTCAATTTTCAAAAAATGTTTATTTTTAATTTCAGAAAATTGTTTAACTAGCTTCCGCCCGCGGCTTCGCCCGCGTGGATTTCGGACTTCAAAAATGATTCAAAATTTTAACTTATTATGTTTTTCTGTTAGGAAAGCTATATTACTGTAAAGTTTCATGAAAATCCGTTCAGTAGTTTTTATGTGAAAGAGTAACAAACATATATATATATATATATATATAAAGATGTTATTTATTTACAATATATATCATGGAATTAATACAATATATATTTATATATGGAAGGCCTATGTCCAGCAGTGGACGTTCTCCGGCTGATGATGATGATGATGAAATATAATGATTCATGAGAAATAATCAAAATCATCATCATCAGGTTCTATAGGTCCACTGCTGACATAGGCTTCAACGAATGTAAAGACAATTCTGTGGTAAACACTGTAGCCTAAAAACAGTCACGTATAGGTACTTCCAGGCTGTGAGACATAATATGGGATGTAATATACACTTCTTAGAGACCAGTCGGAAATGGAAATAAAAACCATTAATATTATTTACTTTCACTTGTTTGTAAAAATTAAAAAACTTACAGTACGACAGAGACCATTCCAGGTTGGCGAGTCAAAAGTAAATCATCCAAAAAAACCGGCCAAGTGTGAGTCGGACTCGCACACCGAGGGTTCCGTAGGAACGGGAGGTATGAGCAAAAGTACCTAATAGACGTTGAGAAAATTACACTTCCCTTTAGTTGACAAACTTAAATATGCGGGTGCTTGCATACATTTAGTATGAAACGAACTACATGCATAAGTTGGTAATGATTTTTCCAGTGATATAAATTTTATTTACCAATTTTTAGATTTATTCCTATATGTATACTGTAAGGTCTTACTTCTTGCCAAATTTCAGAATTTAGCTCAACGGGAAGTACCCTATAAATTTTCGAAAAATAGCGTTTTCATACAAAATTTGTGCATAAATGGTTATAACTTTTTATTGCGTTAACTTAGAAGTGTAATTTTTTCAAGGTCTCAAGACGTAACTGACCTCCGTATTTGATTTTATGATGATTATGATCGTAATTTCAGCTTAATCCCTGCACGCGTTTTAGAGAAAAAGGTCTTGACAGACGTACAGACAGACGGACAACAAAGCGATCCTATAAGGGTTTCGTTTTTTCTCTTTGAGATACGGAACCCTAAAAAATGAATAATATTGACTTGAATTATATCTGATGTTGATAATAATAATAAAACTAAAAGTAATGCAACAGTAAATGGCATTAGCTTATCTCTCTCAACACCCAGGGGACTACATACATATAATAAACAAACATACAAACTTTCGTATTTATAATATTAGTAGGATTATTATAATTTGTACATTATTTTGTATACAAGATTTTCCTTTCAAAATCTCTATAATATAATCTCTATATCTTTTCAATTTACATATTAAATTATCAGCACGGCTAATATTCGCCGGGGACGTGTTGCGAATCCGCGTATGTTCCGGAGATGAAACCTTAGAGGGTTATTGGCAATATCGGTGGGATTTCGTAAGCTCCAGCGCCTCGTATAATAGAAATATCTTACCCTACGAGTCTTGATACTATTCTCTATCAATTTTATGTATAGCGAGGAAAATTTAATGGCTTAACGTAAGTTGGCACTTGGATATAGTAACTTTGGCAAGTCAAGATATTTGCGAGATCAGAAACGTCATTTCATAACCGTAATTAGCAAGTAATACTTTCTTACTTGTTTCATAACTGATGAGTAAATCGAATGAATAAAGTTGCCTATTATGTTAATAATAGCAATTACATTTAAAATATTTTGCTATTTAAATAATATAGGAACTTCAACTAAGAAATTGTAAAATCGAATTTCCCTTACCTTCTGAAAACAGTAGGTATGAAAATTGATAGTAGATAATAATTCATAATATGAATCATCGAGAAAAAGGGAATAAAAAATAACAAATATGGAAACATCAAGATCTATATAAAATATTATTTTAAAAAAATTGTTCAGTTTCTGTCGCGGGCGCAGAACACAATTAATATTAACGTACTAACAAAAAAAATATTTTAACCTTAATAATCGCGTAGATTTATTTAGGGGCACACACGAGATTTTTAGACCTGGCGATCGGCGACTTTGAGACTCTCTGAGACTGGTCGCATTAGAGTTGTGCGACAGTCCTGCGACAGTATCGCGATCTCGCGACTGAATTATGACGTTAATTGACATACATTAGCGACAAAACCGCCGCGTCTTGAAGTGTGCGCTCCCCGCGTCTAGACGCTGCATTCAGTTTCTAAAAAGCGTCGTCGCGTCTAAAAGTCTCGTGTGTGTTGTCGCCCTAAGCAGCATCAAAACATATATAACCTTCATAATCGTGTAGATTTATTTAATCTCCAACCAGTAATTACCAATTACCTATGGTTTATATTATATATAATTAAAAGTCTATAATTATATTTATAACATCATTATAAATTGAGCATTTATAATGTAAGGATATTATGATGATTGTAAGTGTGCACTGCCTGCTACACTGCATGCTTGCATGCAGCCGAATTGGGCCGGCACGACCGGGAGGTACCTCTCGCTTATACGAGACCGGCGTAAAGTGACAGCTGTGCTGTCGCGTTTCGTGCCGGTGCAGTGGCCCATGGAAGTGGGAGGAGAGAGGAGGGCAGCGCATCTGTATGGCCTCTATGCGGATGAATATGAGCGTCGGTAGTCATGAAAATGGTTCCGACTTCTCGTTTTCTACCCTATACCATTACAAAAAATTGAAATTATGATGGTGAAAGTTTTGATAACCACACCGAGCAAAGAAAATCTTTGTAGTCTAGTTATGCCAATGTCCATAGACCATTCATCCATCGTTTATAAAAGTCTTTAGTTTAGCTACGCTCTGCAGATAATTCTAAACAAAGTTGCTAAAGATGACCTCTATCGTATGTTACCGTACCTAGAGGGAAAAGAAAAGTATAACATTCTATCGATTTTACGCTGTTCATCCGTTGGTTATTAAAATAGGAGTACTATCAAGTAGTACAAAAACATAAAGCGCACAGTAAGATTGTGCTAGAACTGCAGCACTTCTAGTACAATCTCGAACTGGCTCAGCCAGTACGGAGTTTTTAAAGAATAAAGAGGCTATATTACGCTGCATGCATTTAGCCGAATTGGGCCGGCACGACTGGGGAGGTACCATTCGCTTGCACGAGTAAAATTACAGCTGTGCTGTCGCGTTTCGTGTGATGTGTATGTACCCGGTGGCCCATGAAGGAAGGAAGAGAAAGGAGGGCAACGCAACTGCATAACCTCTACGCCTATGTCTATGGCCGTCGGTGGTCCTGAAAATGACCCGACTGCTTGTTTGCTCCCCTATAGGAACCATAAAAAAGGTACAGTGTATAGTTGATGATATAAAAGGGTTAGTGATTGATGAACCATCGTTTGTGGTCCATTAATCATTTTAACGAAGGCAACTAATGGACGGGGATCAATCAATCACTAGCATCCATTAAAGGATCGCAGCATAATGGCGGACCCATCTGCAAATTAGAACAAAAGTTAACAAATTTTAAGGGCGCAGCAAATGAAATTTAACTGTGGCTCCATATACTTACTACGTACACGCTTTGCTGATCTCGAGTAAGGGCGACCGGGGTCCTTCACCCCGTGCGATGTTGCCGCTTCCATTAGCAGTCCCGTACAAAGCATGATTACATTTTTTCGCTAATTATCTTCTTTGAGAAAAGTATTTTCGTATAGGTACTTGTCGTAAACTTTTTTCAATAATTTCGGATTAGCTGAAGGCTAACTGTAACTGTAGTCTGTAACTGAAGGTACATGTGGTTGCATGCTCTCGCTTTTGTTAAGTTTCTATAAAAAACCAGTGGACGTCCACAAATGACGTCACGAATTTGTTTTTTTGGTGCAATCGGTTAAAAAGTAGTCTATAGCCTTAATAGGTAGGGTGATAGGTACTGAAAGAAACCCTTGCAGTGCATCTTCCGGCAACGAAAATTGTATCTCTTTGAGTAGATTTTTTTATTTTAGAGGATAAAAAGAAGCAGGTCAAAGCTGTAAGGACGATGACCCAAGAGTTTGACAGACGTGCTATTCACGTTCTTCTTGTTTTTAGAGTGGTGTGCGCGGTTGCGTAAAGGTGGTGAAGCAGTAATCCGCCGAGTCTGTTTTTGGTCGCTTGTTGCACACAACTGAAAAAACTGCTAGCAAGCATTTGGTAGTATACCATTCAGCGTTAATATCTCTTTGATTGTGTAAAGGAGTTGACATCAAGAAGCCAGTCATATTGAAGTAGCTAGCGGCCAAAATCTTCCTAATGCTACCAGATCGCTTCACTTTGATAGGCGTCGCGACGCCTACCAAAGTGAAGCGATCTGGAAGCGTTTGGGTGTTTCAAAACGAAGTGACGAGTCGCTTCGTTTTGAATCACCCAAACAGTAGACTGCCGCTTTGTTTCTGTATCATATTGTGAAACTCATGACTGATGACCTGTCATGAGTCGAAAGTACACACGAGACGACCTATATCTTATTATTATCATGTCACGACACCATTCCACCCGGATCTGTTTTTGTGCCCCGCTGAGGTTGTGTGGAGGCACCCAGCACAAAACTATCCTCCTCACACGTTCTTGTATACTCTCTGGAGCGCTTTATCAAACCTACATTATGTGAATCTCCTGATATGTAATTCGCCTAATCTCTTGAATAAAATTTTTGATTGTTAGCACGTTTTCTTTCGTAACAGCCATTAAAGGCTGATTATTTCTTTCTTCGTCCCGTTAAGTTACTCGACCAGGCTAGAATTCATTATACCGACTATACACGGTTGCCTTGGACGTTCATCCATAAATGCCATTTGAAGTCTATCGTACGATTCGTTTGGTTTCAGATGACATTATAATCATAAAAATCATAGCGTGAAAATGTTCACGGCGTAGATCCATTTTTCAGTAAGACACGATAATTTTAAATAGGTCATAAAAAGTTGGAGTGAAATTTTAAAACTGGAACTTACCTCTTTTTGCTTACAAATAATTATATTTTAAGAATAAATTATATCCAGCCAAAGTCTAATACACAAGTCGACGCTTACAACCCAATGATGAACCTGATACCAAAAATTCAACACATTTTTAACATATTGTTATTAAACATTAGTTTAAATACTACATAATATTTTAATTTTTAATCATTTTATTATAATAAATCAAATTATATTTATATCTATATATATAAAACTCAAACGTGACATAGCCAGCTATCAACGCACAGCCCAAACTACTGGACGGATCAAGCTGAAATTTGGCATGCAGTTAGATGTTATGACGTAGGCATCCGCTGAGAAAGGATTTATAGAAATTCAACCCCTAAGGGGTGAAATAGAGTGTTGAACTTTATATGGATTTCTTAGAAATTAAACGCAGGTGAAACCGCGGGGCACAGCTAGTTTGTAATAAAAATATGAAGAATTCTTCATAATTATGTTTATTTAAAAAAAATCTATTTAAATAAATTTATTGTACAAAACTATAGCATAAAGTAAAATATAAATCAAATTATTTCATAAATTACATCGGAATGTCATTTAATTTCATTTGATGAATTTTATAATCTTGCACTTCACGCTTTAACCAGACTTTCTTATACATGATCGCAACAATCGTACCACCAAATATTGGTCCTGCCCAATATATCCACTGTGAGCTCCACATATTCGTCCACAGCGCGGGTCCAAAAGATCTGACCGGGTTCATACTAGCACCCGTTAATGGACCGCCGGCGATTGCAAGTCCCACGACTGTCAGCCCAAACTTTAGAGAATTAGATTCACTTTTGCCTTCATTCACGGGATCCCAAATAGAGCACGTGATAGCCATCAACGCTGCCGTAAGGAATGCTTCAATACCTAAGGCCTGGAGTGGTGAATACCTTAAATCTGGCTGTGTTACACAGATTCCTTTACTCAGGAAATCGCTCGGTGATAGCGCAACCAGAGCTCCATATCCAACAGTTGCACCAACACATTGAGCGACGAAGTATGCCAACGCAAGACCTATTGGCATCTTCCTCCATATTACAGCCCCGATTGTGATACAAGGGTTCATGTGAGCTCCAGATATGTGGCCAAAGGCTTGGATATTGAAGAGAACGATTAAACCGACGCCAATTGGAGCGTAGAGTGGTTGACTTTGAAGTCCATCGATTGGTATACAGGTCATGCATCCAAGCACCATTAACAGCACAGTGGCAAAAGTCTCACCAAGTATTGCCCTCCAGTGTCGCCTGCACCAGCCCGTAAGTCTATTCGGATTATTTGTTTTGCCAGCGTCTTTGATCATGATTGTAGTTACACTAACAGCGCCTCGACAGCTTTTGCTGACACAAAACACTATCCATGTGGTTACAAGTGCGGTGTATACACCGAACTGTGGTATCGAATATAGCAACGTGATAATTTATACGTATTTGTTCATTCATGTCAGATATAGTATTATCTACTCATCTACTCTAATGCTGTGGCAATTTATTATGTTTAACAACGTTTTGTAAGTATTTCTAAAATAATAACATCCATTGTTGATTCATAGTACTTTTGCTTCCATTGAAAGGCGATATGTTTTATTCGTTTCTTATTTCCTTGGTGCCATAAATATATAATCTCATGCAAGTGGATGCCAGACATTCAATATTAATGATCTCTGAATGCTTATTTAAATACAGACTAGTACTTGTGATGAAATGTTTAGTGTGAAAACAGTGTGTAAGAAGAATTAAACGAATGTGAGTTTTTTATAAAAATGGAATCGTAAATCCGAACAGCGTGGAGATAGGATAGCGCGGTGTGATAACAATGGAACCTCGACGATTTTACCAAGTCTAGCCATAAGTTCTGTTACAAAGAAAAAAAAATGTTTTAATTGCAAATGACAGTTATTAATGTGTTAGTTTAGTACACAAATAAAAACAATTAAAAATATAAAAAGCTAATTCGAAGTGGTCTCCATTGGCTGCAATACATTCCTTTAAACGTAAGGCCAGTTATCAATAGAATCACGCACTGTTTCCATGTGTAAATTCTTCACTGCCAATCGTATGGATTGTTTTAGGGACTCCAAATTATCGTGGCTTTTCGAGCAAGTAGTACTCTCTAAAACTAGCGATAAATCATAATCCAGCGAATTAAGGTCGGGACTAGACGACGGCCAGTCTTCAGCTCTGATGAAGTCCGAGACTTTCGCTTCCAAACAAGACTGCGTGAACCGAGCTTTATGACCTGGCGCCGAGTCTTGCTGGAAGGACCATACTTGGTTATTGAACAAGGTGTTTTTAAGGGGCTTAACTAGCTTCTCCAAAATTGGCACAGTCACTCCTTCATAGCTAACACCCCACCAAACCATTACTGAAGTTGGATAATGCCGACGTTACGTTCTGTCGATTAATTGGGAAGCTTTCTTAGAGCTTTGAGCATAAATATGGTCATTCTGTTTGTTAAAATGATGCTCAATTATACATATTTTCTCATCCTTAAACAAATTTTTCTGTGACCTCCCTTGCGTACCGCTACAGTAGTTCTTCCGACTTTACTACCCTATTCATTTTTAATTTTTCAGTTAAGAAAGGACCAGAAACCACTCTTATAAGCTGCAAGTCCTAAGTCATCTCTTTAAATACGCAACATGGTTCTAGGTGCTATCCTTATTTCCCGAGATAAAATCTTTAGCTTTCTTTCGGACAGGATTTCTTTTTCGTACGAACACTTCGTGGACGGCCAGATCATTTTCTGTCATAAGCAGAAGAAGTCCTAATGTACCTATTAATATCCCGGTGCACAAACATTTGACTAATATCAAGTGTATGGAAAGTTTTAAAATTTGCATTTGGCTCCATATCAGCGTTGCCAGATTTTTTTTTTGCCAAGTCGGGATTTTAAAACTTTTTGAGTGAAAAAAGCGGGATTGTATCGTCGAAAGCGGGACATAGTAAAAAAACGTATATAATCATATAAATTAAAGTCAAAAGTTTTATTTATTAGAAAAAATTGGTGTTTCAAATAATAGTATGAGTGAGTGTTACAAATTGTAACTTACCATAAGAGTCTTGGTAATTAAGAGAATAATTATTGGAGTATGAGAACTAGGTACTTATTCATGATATTTTTGTGAAGATTTAACTTCTTTTAAATGCTTCCTCAGGACGCACAGTCGAGTTATCCCCGAAAGCGGGACCAAACCTGTCCCGCGCGGGACATTTAATTTTGATTTGAAAATCGGGACGTCCCGCCAAAATCGGGACGTCTGGCAACGCTGCTCCATATCTACTTTGTGTAATGCAATCTTATCACCCCACCCCATTTTAATATCGCAAAATATTGTAGAGTGTATTGGCGCCAAAATGAGAAAACACAATAAACAAATGTATAAAATGACAGATTTCAGATTCAAATGCAATATTTTTTATTTTAACAGTATTTATGGCCAGACTAAGTATAGTTTAATGGGACAAAAGAAAAGTCTGAACCTTTTGATAATCATTAAAAAATCTACACTATTTTTTCTATAGATACATTACTCTTCTCTCTTGGAGTCTCTTGGTGGATCCCTCCAGCAATATGCTGGCCTCGGCGAAAAGACCAATCTTCTCCCTGAGGACTGTCTGACCGCCTCTGAACAGTCCTTACTACCCTAAGATGCAATGGGGTCAGGTTCCCATCCTAACACTTGGCCCCAATACTCCAAAGAAGCACTCCGCTCGTAGAATAGCATAGACCGAATCGTCCGATTCAGACAAATTCCGCCAGTCGCCCTGTTTCACGCCGCCATCTGCTAGTTTAGAGGGACTGGTGGAGGACATCGCAGCTGAGCTGCTTTGGTCTTGCCTCTTCCTCGAAGCCTGTCCTGTATGGATAGTCCACGGTTGTCCTGAGATGGCCAAAAGTTTCAGTTCCAATATTGTAAAATTTAGATAATTTATTTTAGATTTGTAGTAGAAGGTATGTAAGTCGTAGCACGTCACTTTAAAATTTTCTGTCATTTGTTCTTTGTCACTAGCTTTTACTCCGCGACATTTCCTTTTCTGTTTCTGGTCTTTTCCTTCTTTGGAGGTGTGTACGTTTTATCATCATCTGAAGCGGGAGAAAAGTCACCATCATTACTATTTTCAGTAGGCAAAGGATTGGTGTTGTCACTATTTTCGAGAAAATCATTTAAATTAGAAGCTGTTAGTGTTTCAAAGTGTATACCATATTGTACGATGTTGCTGGTGGGAATGGGAGGAGGCTTAGCATTTTGCTACTATCCTTCACAAGCGCTAGTTGTACATTCCTTTTTCCTCTACGCTTTGATGGATCCATGATGACGTTTATTCAATATGGCAACAAAATTATATATTAGGTAATTAAATCAGAAGAATTACATTAAACGGAATATGCTCGTTACATAATTAATTTTAACATAGTTATGTGAAATATTTAAGTAAAAAAGCGGCATTTTACGAATTACGTCAGTATTGGATTATTATTTTTTTCTATTTTAACTATACGCAGACTACTTGATTTTTGTCAGAAATATAAAATTATATCAGACGAACAGTTTAAATTTCAAAAAGGAAAGTCCACCACGTTAGCAATTTTCTCATTCATAAAAGCAACACTCACAAGTATTAATAATAATAATCACACCACTGGGCTATTTTTCGACTTATCTAAAGCATTTGACCTAGTTTCACATGACCTCCTATTATAAAAACTGGAAAATCTTGGTATCAGAGGGCCTACACATCAGTGGATTGCTACCTATTTAACCGACAGACAACAGTGTGTTACTATCTCTAAAATAAATAATAATAACGAAGTATCATTGTATTCCTCTTAGTATAAGCACAACAGATACGGAGTTCCACAGGGAAGCGTACTAGGGCCCATTCTATTCCTTTTATACATAAATGATGTTGTAAAAATTACACAACACAAATGTATACTATATGCGGACGACATTTCAATTATTGTTACATCAAGTAAAAAGTATAATACATTAAATGACCATGAAAATGAAATTAATAATACAATTGAAGAACTAATCAAATGGAATAATATGAATAATCTCGAAATCAATTTAAATAAATCAAAATACATAATATTTAATAGAAGCAATAATAATAATAATAATAATCAGATAAAACTCAATATAGCAAAAATAAGAGAAGTCACGGATACCAAATTTTTAGGAATAACCGTAGATAGTAATTTAGACTGGAAATTACATATAAAAGAATTGTCTACTAAGTTAAACAAATTTGCATTTGCCCTTAAACAAATAAAACGAGTAACAAATAAAAAAACAGCTATCTTATCATACCGGGCATACATTGAATCCCTTCTGCGCTACGGCCTAATTATATGGGGCAACAGCACAGAACATAACAGAGTGTTCATAGCGCAAAAAAAATGTATCCGAGCTTTATGTGGGCTCCGACCAGACGAATCTTGTCAACCTATATTCAAACAACTTGGCTTATTACCTCTACCGGCACTTTATTTTTTTGAAATAGGTATGTTTGTATACAGGCACAAATATCTTTTTACAGCGGCGGACGACATAAGACATCGTAGCAGACGAGACCCGCATAGGTTAGTTGTTGACGATAATCCCAGACTAAGCAAATATAACAAGAGCTGTTTGGGTACGTGCGTGAAGTTGTTTAACAAGTTACCAAATGATATAAAAAATCTAAGACCGACCAAGTTTAAATCTAAATTGCATGAGTGGATACTTCTAAATAATTTCTACAGCATTAAAGATGTTATAAAATAAATAGTCATAAATGTATAATTAAATATTATAAGAAAAATGTTTATATAATAGTTTAAGGATATTGTGTATTTTATATTTCTTTCATTTATAATTTTGCATGCTATTTATATTGAGAGTAGCAAAACATATGTACCAACCTAAACGTGTGTAACATCTCATTGTATAACCATGTTTTATGCAAATAAAAATATTATTATTATTATTATTATTATAAAATAATTAAAAAATGACGCTAAACAAAAGGCGTCACTTACCTACCTGAACTAATGTTCCTTCTGGAAGCTGGTGCGTCAGCGTCACTGGTTTAGTGTCGGTTTATTGTTCACCAATCGCGCCCGCGAGCATCAAATATGAAATGACACTAACACCATCTAGCGAAATTCGACCAATTAAAACAGGAGTCTTTGTAATTGATTGGTTTTTACCTACAGATTTTAGATATCGTTACAAGTCAATATCACACTTTTTTGTATAGTGCCATTTTTGTTTTAAATGTGCGATATATACGCACTTTTCAATATTAATGGTGATATTGCTAGTTCTGTAATAGTCGGGTGGGTCAGTCCAGATGGTTTTATAAGAAACAACAATCATGGACTTGAAAATATTCATACACATTTTTTTATCATATGCGTAAAGTAAAAATTGGGAATCTTTTATACAAGTGTTGATGTCATACAGGTAGACCACATAATGTACTGGATCGAGTGACGAGACCTGCGGGACACCTGAGGGAACACTCACCACTCTAGATTTAATCCCACCTGGCTTATGTTCTATATATAAGAAGCGAACCATCTCAAAAGGCTTCCATGTATGCCTACTTCTTATTTTTTGCAGCGTGAAGTGCTTCACGCAATCAAAAGCTTTTTTAAAGTCGGCGTAGATCACTTCAACCGGACACCTTTTGTTCCATGGACAACGGAGTCTAAAACATCGCAGCAAGGTTCGTAGAGGGTAGAAAGACCTTTGAGGTTGCTTCGTGCTGTTGTGATGGAAATGATTGTGAGATGGAGATAGGACATTTTAAACCATATTTATCCAATCAATAAAAACATAAAATGTAATGACATGTTTCGGATAACTATTTCAGTGTTTTCAGATATTATATAAAACAGCAGTATATTTCCTTTACTTATTTATTGTTTAACTTATACCTACCTGTATAACAAATGAATGCTTTATAATTGAAGCTACGTTTACTCAATATCAACTAAACCTATACATTAAGTTTGTTTTAGTTGATATTATATAAATATACATAAACAATGATTATAAATAGAAAAGTGCATAATGGAGTGTTTATAAAATAATTATAAAAAATGAATACGATAATATTATATTTTATAACAATAATGGGGAATGAATAACTATTTTCCTACATAGCTTTTCGCAAAGTTGCTGCACGTGTGAGTTCGCCATTGTCTAGTTGTACGTTAAAATGTACGTACGTATGTCGTTGAATATGGGTTGTTAAAGGACAATAGCTAACTCCCACACAAAGAAAAACGACAAATCTTGTCACATCGCATCTCAGCTACTTCCAATGACTATGGAAGTATGCAATTGTTATTTTTACTAGAAATTTGTTAGCAAAAGTTTAGAAACTATAATAATAATATTGTAAGCGAAAACAGACTCCTCCCCATCTTTTGTAATAGAAAACAGACTTCTACAGGTCCCGTCGACCGTTTGTACATGCACTAAATTGCCTTCGGGTGCTCGGATCGGACGGACATTGCTTGCATTATATTAATTTTAGTTTGAAGGTCACGTAAACCATTTCTTTTAGATTTATTTTGTTTTCATTTGCCAAAGTAATTGTTACGTTATTTTTACTGGATTAGTTTCATATTATTGTTGTTAAAATAATAGTTACGTAATTATATTAAAATTATATTCACGTCACGAGAAAAAATGGGGCTATCGGTTTAAGATAAATAACAAATACACAGAGTCCATCTTAGCCTTTGCAGACGACCTTGCCATTCTGACACGGAATCCTCAACAATGTCAGAAACTTTTAAATGAAATGGATGAGTTCTGTACATGGACTGACGGACTGAGGGCAAAACCAAGCAAATGCCAGAGTCTGTGTCTGGGTCGACGGAACACTAAATATACCTCTTACGACCCGGAACTCTCAATAAGGGGACAGAAGGTTACCACCGTTGCAGAAGGAGTGCCTTTTAAATTTCTTAGTAGAAAGATAGATTACAAAGGACGCACACCATCTTTAGAGACAGTAGTTGAAAATTTCCTGAACGACCTCCATAAGGTAGACGAACAGCCCTTAAGTAATATTAAAAAGGTTTGGATATAGGTACGACAACTATCTCACATCGCGCCTGACTTGGCCTTTCCTTGCGTATGACATTGGTAAAACCCTCCTGACAAAATTAGATGCAAATGTCATAAAGATATTGAAGTCATGGCTCGGACTAGCACATCCGGCTGATCCCTCAACGCTATTTAGGGATCACAATAGTTTTGGTATGAAGTTAAAGAAACCATCAGAACTCTATAAACACCTCAGAGTTACCAAAATGCATGTTTTGGGGAAATCCCAAGATGATGCACTCACATCACTTCCCAAAGATAAATGTGCCTCTTTTCTACAACAAGACGAAAATGATAATTACAAAGTGCACGCAATGAACCTGGAAATGCAGAGTGAGTGGTTAACCATTGGCGAGTTTTGTATCCCATTAGCTCTGAAGTGGCGTACCTTATTACATGACTGGTCACCCGCCTTACTGAAATTCTACCTAAATGCCTTCCAGATGACCCTCCCAGATCAGAGTAACTTAGTAAGATGGGGAAAAGCTTCTGAAAAATCTTGCTATACTTGTGGTGAAGCAATAGGTACGGCCAGGGGTGTAAGGTGCTTCTAGATAGGGGTCATTACTCACGTCGCCACGATAGAGTACTACAAATCATACGTGAAGCTGTTAGTCTCTCGGTAGCTAGAGCCCAAAAAGGATTGACTATAAATAGAAGAGAAATTCGCTTTGTAAAAGCAGGCTCATCTGTACATTCAAAGTGTAATTAGCCCTTCTCAATCCTAGGTCCTGCACCTGATTGGATCATCTTGATGGACACGTATGAAAAGCACTATAAAATTCCAGAGAATGTTGGTGTTTCGTCATCTAGACCAGATATATTCCTTTTTACCCGAAAAAATAAACATATCATCCTTATAGAATTAACGGTACCGTGGGAAACAAACGTACCTAAAGACCACACAATAAAATCAAATAAATACTACGATTTAATAAATGTACTAACCAAAAATGACTATACGGTTAATTTATACGCGGTAGAAGTGGGAGCGAGAGGAATACCAACAAAATCTCTCTACAACCTACTAAAAGACCTTGGCCTGTCGAGAACTGCAGTAAGTTCTACTTTAGAACGGGTATCTAAAGCTGCATTAGCAGGCTCCTATGAAATATGGCTAGGTAGGGGGAGTAAGCCTGAGTAGTAAAGGTGAGTGTTGATGATCATCACAAAGAGGCCTCTTAAACCTACACCCGGAATCACAAGTCCCGGGGCTACTCGGGGTTACTTCCTCTGCCACACGATGGACCCGGCACCCGCACGGTGAATCCATGGAATGCTAAGAAGTTCGTCTCAAAATAATTAGCACTTTAAAATCGAAAGCGGAAGGGTGTCACGGGATTACCTTAGATATGCTCGTTATGACATTTCCTTATACAATCAATGCTATAAGCTATATTATCAATAAGTCAATCATCACATCTACCTATCCGGACATCTGGAAAATCGCAATAGTGAGGCCTCTACCGAAACACGCAAATCCAGTCAACCTTAATGACCTTAGACCCATAAGTTCCATGTCTGTCTAAAGTACTCGAGAAAGCGGTATGTGATCAGCTAACTAATTATCTGGAAACAAATCAAATACTGCCAGATGTTCAGTCTGGTTTTAGAAAGCAACGAAGCACAGTGACCGCCCTTCTCGATGAAACAGACAATATACTGTGCTCACAAGACAAGGGAATGTGTACTGTACTTGTGTTGCTTGACTTTTCTAGGGCTTTTGACTGTATAAATGGTGACGTACTTATGTCAAAGCTGTCTTACTATGGTTTTGATCAGCAAGCTTTACACTGGTTTAACAGTTATTTATGCAATCGACAGCAATACGTCAAATTTAACTCTGGTCGTGCTATTATCACATCTGACCGAATCGCTGTGCAAAGGGGGGTGCCACAGGGTTCAATTTTAGGGCCAGTCCTGTTCTCACTGTACACAGCGGATATACAAAAACAGATAGTCAATTGCAAATTTCATTTGTATGCTGATGATGTACAACTGTTTAAATCATGTAGGCCTTCTGAAATTGATTACGCAATACACAAATTAAATGAAGATCTTTCGCGTATAGTCACATGGTCAGAGAACAACAGCCTTATACTGTAATATATCGCTAGCCGCTTATCTGTAGACTGTTCGTGGGGCGTAGTCAACATGCTAGCGATATTACTTAAAAATCTGTAAAAAATCCTAAAGGACCCTAGATTATTACTGCCTAATCTTTCTTTCCCATCTGGGTTAATTCTATCCAATGAGATTACACATAAAAACACTTGGAGGTATTATCGAAGTATTTATTCATCACATTAAATACATTTTTATTAATATAAAATCTAGAACCTAGCTAAGAGAGTTCGTCATTCTTTCAATCTATCCCCGGTTATAATAAATCTTATAGAATTATTTCCTGACAAGAAAATATAAGTTCTATATTTCAAATTCGAACTTATGTTTTTCTAATAAAATTATATCAAACAAAGAGGTCTTAAGTGATATGTAAGTATGGAGGAAACTCCATACGTTACATTATCCTCCCCCCCCCAAAAGAATTTTTGACTAAACTTAGACAAAAATTATACAAACCAACAAACATACTTCAGCTACCTAACAGGGGAAAATATCGTAGACAGAAATACAGATCCTTCTTACTATGAAGTGGCTGGACCTTAAGGTAATAGAAATTCCATAAACTCTAGTTTCAATATCTCAAGTGGAATTTTCTGACCCCTCATCAAGGTCCAACCTTCTATGGCAAAACCCTGTAAAAGCCATAGCAATCTGTTTACGCTAATAATCAAAAAAAAAATATTTACTCTACTTACCTAACGTCAGACATAACCTATTACTTAAAGCTAACATAATAACGTATCTACTTTATACATTGTCTTTCAACGCTACCTGCCTAATCTATCACGAATATTTTCTTAGAAACTTTCATTTCATTTACACTACTAGTCACATAAATTGGAATTAGGTTTATATTCGATTCTGCTCCTTCTCATAACTTGTCAATTAATACAATTTTGGTAGGACACAAAGTCAACACAAAGTCAAAGTTATATCCACCGCGATTACATCAACTGAAGAACTAGAGGCAAGTAAACAAGGCAAGTGATTCGAGGCAAGACACTCTTAATCGACTTAAAGAAATTCCAGCTTTGACTACGACATGCACATATCTAAGAGAGGGTAACGCTGATTGGTTGTAAATCAGTTATATTATCACCATCAAAGATCTTTCATTCCGATTTTACCAGATTGATTCATCCTAGACTCCCTCTCTGACCTGACGAATTTGGAAGCACAAACCAGACTGACAAATCATCTAGCCCACATATGCTATGCATGTATGTGTTTTATAATTTGTATTCCCTCCTTCAACCAGAGCTCGAGTTCATCCGAATCTGAAATCAACCCCTACTGCCATTTGCAAACATCTCACATCATTCCATCATCAGCCTAGTCAAAGAAAACAATTTATTAATTAAATGCCACCATCCGTTTTCATTCGGGCGTCTTTCTTGCATCCAGCCGCAGTCATCCGTCCTGGCATGCTACGAACATGTTGTTAGCAGTGCCTTCATTTGGTTTTAATCCTCTCACTGATACCCTTCACATATCAGACTTAAAATCAGCCATGCCATCTGTGCACCTCATTGCACTTATTGTCCGCTTCTTTGTTCACAGCATATGAAATAGAAAATAAATTTGTACATATGTTCTTATATTGGAGTTATTGCTGCATTGCATCCCCTCAATGACCTATTATAACCTACAAACCTAACGAATAGTAACCATTCATTATTACCTAACCCTTTATGTTACGTACGTACGTTGTAACCTCTCCATGGCCTATCCTAAACCTATACCCTTACACGATGCTTTCCCAAAGCATTTATATAATATGCCAACCTACAACTATCCAGTGCCTATCACTTAAAATCATCCTACTCCGAACCTACTCTGTAAATAATTCATCCACCTATTATAAATAAGCCTATATCTCCCTATGTCACATTCCATAACCGCCACATTTTATTCACTTGATACACAAATCCTATTCCTTTCCCTACACCTACCAGTATTCCTTTAATCGCATCATTACACTATTCCAACACTATCCACGATGGCTTACTCATCTTGGACTTATTCAAATAATAACCAAAATCGAATATATTAATTATTCAAAATTCCCTACCATTCTTCCAACAATGCGACGCAAACCTCGATTGTCAAATAAAATATTATGTGACGCAAACCTCATTACACGATGTTGCCAAATGAAATATTTTTCTTATTTTGACAACCGTCAAAATAAATTTTTATTTTATTAAATTATACAATGTAAAAATTTTATTTTACATTATTACCATAATCTACATTACATACACATCCCTCAGCTCGCATTATACATTACAGAATGCCTCCTCGACCTATATGTTACAAGTATTTTACACTAACTGATACACGATTATATCTTTGTCCGCGTCATTGCTTTAATCCCGCGATTATAAAACATTTAAAAATTCGGAAAGCCCATCATTTCCTCCACTTCTTCAGCGCGTGTGCTTTGAAGTAACCACAGCTGATTGTATATCCGTTGAATATCCTTGTACTCGTAGACCCCCCTTTACAAATATAAAACACGCAGAAATTCTTATAAAACACACGCAGTAAATCGACGTTGCAAATTTTATGAAACTTCCCTAGCCCTATATCAATCTTTTCGCCTCGAACCACCGGAAACCCATGAACTGCATAACCTGTCGACGGCACGCGGGGGGCAGTCACCACGCACAGGCCATCTTCTAACGTAGTTGTCCCCATTCTAGCGTAATGCGCGTAATTTCCCCCATGAACCATAAAACATGACCACTTAACTTTTGATTTTGTGCATTTTCGGACTGTGGTTTTCGGCGTAGCTCGATCCCCTTTGCAGTGTTACCTAAAAATATCTGAAAGTCCTAATCGAATACTTCCTAACTAGTTCTATGCCATCTGGCTGAATCGGAGATAAATATGAATACTTGATATTATTTTCAATGCATTTATTTCTGAATTTATATTATTTAGGATACATTTTTCTTGAGTATAAAATCTAGAACCTAGCTAAGAGAGTTCGTCATTCTTTCAATCTGTCCCCGGTTATAATAAATCTTATAGAATTATTTTCTGACAAGAAAATATAAGTTCTATATTTCAAATTCGAACTTATGTTTTTCTAATAAAATTATATCAAACAAAGAGGTCTTAAGTGATATGTAAGTATGGAGGAAACTCCATACGTTACAATACTAAATCCCAGTACAACGAAATATCTAGTTATCGGTAACAATTACCAAATAAAGAATCTTCGTCCAACAAGTCATATTGTACTCGGAACTAAGACAATAGAACGCGTTTATGAAGCTAGGAATCTTGGTTTACTTGTAGATTCCAGCCTGCGTTACGAAAATCACACGGTCAACACGGTGAGAAACTGCTTTTACAGACTGAAAACTCTCTATAAAATCAAACCATACATAAAGGAGGACATGCGAGTCCGGTTAGTAGAATCTCTTGTATTGTCCAAACTTAACTATATGGACGTTGTTACTGGCTCGCGTATACTCGTGCGAATTCAAAAACTTATACAGAGAGTGCAAAATGCTTGTGTTCGTTATTGCTTCGATATCCCGTTAAGAGCTCATGTGACACCATATCTTAATAAATGGTGGGTCTCGAAAATGTGCAAAGCAGCTTTCCATTGAACGCCAGTTCCGTTCCGCCGTTCAGCAGCCTTCAGAGGTAGTTTTCGGTACGCGGCTTCCAAGTGCTGGAATAATATCCCACCGCCGATTAGAGAACTGCAAAATATACAAAAATTTAGAATCCGATTAAAAATATATATATCCGAACACCAGAGAAATGAGGAAGCGCTTAGGTAGGTAGGTAGGTAGATACTAGCGCCATTTAATTTCAATTTATTTAAGAATTAAGTTTAAAATAATAATTTTGTTGAACCCACTTACCTTAATACATATGAGACTGCCATGATGTCCACTGTCTTACCACTGTCATTGTCACGATTCTATATTATTTTCTTCTATGTTTTGAGTATAACTGTAGCTGTTGCAGTTACAAAAATGTATAAAAAGTGATCTTTGTGAGTTTACTGTGTTGTTTTTCTTCTTTTATTTTTTTTTTGTTTTTACTCATTAGTCTATATTGTTTCTTCTTGTTGCAATACATACTATTAATCATTGTATAATTTTAAAGATAATAAGAGAGTGAGGGCATAGTCATGTTGTAATGTTATACTCTGTAATGTGTATTCGTTTCGTGATCTCACTAAGTGGCTCCAACGGAAGACCAGTGCTGTTTCATGACAGCAACATACTGAGTTGGAACCAATTTGTGGCACACATAAGATTACGTACATTTCTTTTGCATTTGTTAATCTCTTTTTCCATTTCATGTAAATTACGTGTATCGCAAATAAATAATTCTTATTCTTATTCTTATTCTAATTATGACTTTATCCGAATAACTTGGTACTTTTGTTAAAACGCAATAAATTGTAATTGATGTTGAGTCTGTGTTTTTGAGTGATTTCCACTTATATCTGTGGACAT